>CM054179.1:45422390-45647390 GCA_028829895.1 Sinotaia quadrata
CCCGCGCAAACCCTCAACCATAACAATTTTTATTTTATATAATATACAGAATCTTTATTTTATGGGAAAGGCACAAATGAAATTGTAATTTCTTTTACACGTTCACAACTACCTATAATCTATTTTTTTTTAAAATATAATCTCAACAAAACTCATTACGAGTGACCCATCAAGATTACGAATTTAGGGCAGAACGGATATTAAAATAGGTTTCAGTGCTGTAAATTGTCAGACACTTGGCAATCAAATGCAACAAATCTAAAGAAAGATTGCTTAAGTAATGTGGATATTAAGAAGATTCTAGTGAACTATTAGGCGGTTAAGCAAGTGAAGTGAGTCCAAAGGTTAATCAAATGTTCCACAGGATGTTCGGTATTTTATTCCAGTAGTAAGGTCGCTACGTAGTATTTCCTGTCAGTAATGAAGTCGCCTTGTGCGTTACAGTAACAAGGTCGCTACATAGTATTTCCTGTCAGTAATGAAGTCGCCTTGTGCGTTACAGTAACAAGGTCGCAATGTAAGAATTTCCTACAGCAATAAAGTAACCATAAGCATATTTCGTCCCGTAACAAGGTCACAGATGACAAATTTCATTTCATAAATACATCACAGATATACGCAAAAAAAAACGATTGTCACCACATAAGGCTACGTAACTTTTCTGACGTTACGGCGCGCGCACCATGTGCAAATAAAGGTCTTGAATGTCTGGTCAAGGGTTAAGACAAATATTAACTGTGCTTAGCCTTAACTTAGAAGCAACAGTTGATAGGAGTGGATAATCGATTTAAAATCTGGTTTAACACGAATACACGCGGCAACAATCAAGGTGAGGAAGCGTCTGTAGAGGTTCAGCGAGCATCTGGAATCTTAACAATGAGGTTAGAGGAGAATTACCCACCCACCTCCCGGAAGCAGCAGATAAAAAATCTGTAGCAGATGACTATGATCGGAAAGTAGAAAAGATAGTACCTGAAGCTATTATAATAACTGTGTGTGTGTGTGTGTGTGTGTGTGTGTGTGTGTGTGTGTGTGTGTGTGTGTGTGTGTGTGTGTGTGTGTGTGTGTGTCAGAGAGAGAGAGAGAGAAAAGTTAATTTCTCAGAAACGTGAAATTTCTAGGTTTGAGGTCAGAGGCTGCACTCGAGATAAACGGAGATTTTGCTATTCCTGCCTTTGTAGAAGGCTACCTCAAGGGTTTTACGCTATTCGATTAACAAATTATTAGATACATCAGACAAGAAAAGCCTTAGGATATAAGAAAATCTGTAACTGACGTTCTTTTGTTTTCGAATATATTTGTCTTTTATCCAAAGCAATGGTGAGATGATGATGAAGACGACGACGGTGATATAAACAATACTAATTTTTAAAAAATGTTTTCATGATAACTGTCATTTTATTAAGTCCTTTATGTTCTATGTTTCAGGAATAGGTCCTAAATTGTTTATAATAATTGTGTTTACTACTACTACACACTTAATTACTACATTAATCATATTAGACAAGAATTGTATAATTACTGCAATAAACACATTAGACAAGAATTGTATAATTACTACAATAAACACATTAGACAAGAATTGTATAATTACTACATTAAACACATTAGACAAGAATTGTATAATTACTACATTAAACACATTAGACACGAATTGTATAATTACTGCATTAAACATATTAGACATGAATTGTATAATTACTACATTATACACATTAGACACGAAATGTATAATTACTACATTATACACATTAGACACGAAATGTATAATTACTACATTATACACATTAGACACGAAATGTATAATTACTACATTATACAGATTAGACACGAAATGTATAATTACTACATTATACACATTAGACAAGAATTGTATAATTACTACATTAAACACATTAGTCAAGAATTGTATAATTACTACATAATACATATTAGACAAGAATTGGGCTGAAAATATTGTTAATATTGGAAATCTTTTGCAAAAACAAAAGTGTAACACCGAAAAACGCAAACACATCGATAATTAAAATTATTTTTTACTCCATAAATAAATAAAGTCGCGGAAGCGAGCCGGGAAGTTGAGCAGCTTAGCGAGATAACGCCGCATCGATACACGGGAACCACTACCGTCTGCTTTGAACTTTTACGTAAGTGACCTCTGGTAATATCGGTCCCATATTGTTACGTAATAACGCCCATCTATACACGGGAACCACTACCGTCTGCTTTGAACTTTTACGTAAGTGACCTCTGGTAATATCGGTCCCATATTGTTAAGTAATCACGGCGCTAATGAACTAACCCGACGTGTTTTGGCTAGTGCCAGCGAGAAGGGATTGGGGGGGAATCTTCGCTCGCTCACTAAATCGGCAAATCCATAAAAGGGGCCTAACCACGCTAAAAACATTCTTAAAGAATTACCAACACATATATGTGACAGAAAAAAAAGAGAAGGGATTTTGACGAACACAAAGAGTCCATACCAGTGCAAAAAATAACTTAAACCTATTGTACTGGAACTGCATGGATGAAATCACACCCGAATAATATATAAACCCAGTCCGATCGTCTTTCAATACGCGAAAGCCGGAAGCGCCCCCTACATTAACAACTTTCAATAGTATGTATCCTGTGACACTCATAATTTCAGCGTAATGTACTTTGTGCATTTTTGCTAAAATAATGTCCCATATGTGAGGGTTTTTTTTTGATACTTTGAAATGATTTCGCTTATTTAATTCCTAATGTTGGATTAAAACTTCTCTGAGGAACAGTGAAAAGGTATTCAGTGTGGACCCGCCGACCAGTTAGAGTGCTAGACAAAGTTTAATGACTCGACCCAGCATGATGAAGCACTTATAATTACGACTAGCGGTTATCTCCCTTTAGGTCCCTGTGTTATACTCGTTTATGTGGTCAATCAATATGCATTGTATTGGTCAGTTGGAAACACCCATCCCACCCTGGCTTAATAAGTCGGACTTCTTCCCAGAACAGGCGTGTGGACATGCGTACGTCGTGGAAAATTGAACTCCCATGATGCCTGGCGCGTTCTAGTGAAAACCGAAGGAATGTGAAAGACTGTTAGAGTTCAAAATTTGGTTTTTTTTAATCTTAAATTGTTGTACAACTGTTAAACGTCAGCTGTTACGTACTATCACTTGTAAGCAGTTAGGACAGATTATACAGAGTGTTGATTTGCCCGCGTGTTACATTACGATTTCCTTGTAAATTGCCTCAGTTTTGCACGCGTGTTACATTACGATTTCCTTGTAAATTGCCTAAGTTCAAAAATTATTTAAATTTTGCCTAAGTTCAAAACTTCTTCAAATACCCTTGCCTACGAGCTTGTTTGTTTCAAACTTATTTAAATACCACCGGAATTGCTTACGCCTTACGAGCTATGTTTGTTTCAAAATTCTTTAAATGCCCTGGAAATGCCTAGACACGTGACATTAAGATGGTCCAACGGTATGCTCGCTCTGTGATGATGTCAGATTTGTGGTGAGCACACTCTGACTTGCGTGAGAATGGATTTTTAGAGTTAGAAAATATAGCATTTATTGTTTAAATATTGTAAACATTCCATCTTGTGTTTGTTTGAGATAAAGAGTACACTCCGTGTTGTATAAACAGAATCGTGTTGGTGTATTGATGACGTCAGTCCTTTAATCCTACACAAAATCTGGAAAGGAGCATTTTCCTTCTTGACTTTCTTCTAGATTTTTGTGTTCTAATCTTTTTGTAGATTTTATATTCCAGACTTTCTCCTAGATTTTTGTGTTCTAGATATTTTAATAGATTTTGGTGTTCTATACTTTCCTCTTGATTTTGTGTTCTAGATTTTCGTCTACGCTTGGAGTCATCATTCCACTTATTGTCCAGTATAAAGGTCGAAAGTTGTAGCCTCCTGTAAAGTGTTGAAGTTAGAACTAGCCCTTTCATCATCTCTTGATTATAATCTTTTGTTCGTGTGAAGATCATGATTGTGCCCATTAGGCAAAAGAGCCGAGATTTAAATTACCTGATTTGTGTGGCGATTCTCTGGAAGAGAAAAAAAACTATACATTCAAAGGATTTTATTTTCGTAAAGGCTCGGTCGGACACTTTGCAGATATTATCTCTATATTATCTCTATTTTATCTCTATATTATCTCTATGTTATCTCTATATTATCTTTATATTATCTCTATATTATCTCTATATTATCTCTTATTATCCAAAAAGCAAAAGTCTACAGAAAAGACTATGAAACTAATTTATAGATCCAATTATTTCTTCTCACAGTCCGTTGCTAAACCAGACATTTCTAAACGAGTGAGAGTTTTTATCGGTAAATATTTACCCCAGAAAACTATCAATATAATTCATATATCCATTATTTTTGTTTTCACAGTACGTTGCTATACCAGACATTTCTGAGTGAGAGTTTTTACCTGTAAATATTTGATGCTATTTGTGACAGAGGTGAAGAAAAATCCTAACTGTCGATTGCTGCTTTCTCCTCTAAGCGCATCTTGAAAGAATGCATATGGAAACGGAGGGGATGACGGTGGTGGGGGTGGGGGTAAGGCATATAAATCCCCCACTCCACTTAATCCAAAGTGTGTTTAAATGTATGTCTGGTAAGCTTGACTGTAGGGGCTAATGTGTTGGTAGATATCTGATCGATCTGCTAGAGCAGAGTCTATCAGATATCGATCGAATCAGTAACATCCTTTATTTAAGAGTAATATAACGAACTTGTCCGAGATCAATCCGTTAGTATCAGCAAGGTGTGGCCGTATATAATATTTATTTTAAAAGTATCTTGAAAAGAGATAAATTTAAATGTAAGAGATAAGGACCGTCACAATTGTTATCTAATTTGTCCTCAGTTTACCGAGTTAATTTACTGATCCTTTCCAATAATCTTGCATCCTTTGTCCATTGTACATTAACTTGCAATGCGTATAAAGCCATTTTATCTTTCTTTCGTTTTTTTGTAATTTGTTTGCTTGTTTGTTTGTTAATTTGTTTGTTTGATTTATTTTGCACTCTGTCATTTTTAAATATGCCTTCAGTACTGGAGCTAGCGTACATCACAATTCACATTCTGTATCACACACACACACACACACACACACACACACACACACACACACACACACACACACACACACACATACACACACACATACATACACACAAACACGCACGCACACACATACACACACACACACACACACACACACACACACACACACACACACACACCGCCCTCTGCAGTAATTTCTCTGATATAATTAGCGCGTAGTATTTAAACAACAATTCACAGAACACAAAATTAAAATTTAAAAACATAATCGGTAGTGTGATATGTAGGGATAGCTTATAGATATGTAGGGATAGCTTGTAGATATGAGACCGTTTCAGAAAAAATACCAAAACAACTTATTATTATTTTTTATTTAACACAGCATATTATCAGCACGAGGATGCAGTACCCAAGGTGTACGTATGCAAGTGCAGCGTATGAACTGTCGGGCCCCACAAAAAGAAGATGTATTATTTTATATATATATATATATATATATATATATATATATATCACATTTCAAACAAAATTTGTATCTGTTGCAGCTCTGTATTGCAATAATAGTACATCAACACTATGAGTGTGTTTATTAACCCAATTTTCTATTTCTTTTTTATTGTTGTTGTTGCACATTTTCATTTGAAACAATGCTACTACGTAGCCCCCCACCACCACACACACACACACACACACACACACACACACAAGTCCTAAAGAGCACCCTGGGTATTGCGTATATATCTCAGCCACCACGCGCCAGTTAGCTTACCCATGCTTAACATCCTCCCTCACACACCTTCAACTGTCTAATAAAGACAGGTAGTACTTTTGGGGGGAAAATGTGAAGTGGGGTTAAGTGTGAAAATGTGTCTGACGTCAGAAACGTCTTGAACCGGAGAAAATGAACATGTGAAAAACTGTTTGCAGAAGTTCTGACATCAGCAAAAAGAAATGATAGCTTGTTCCAACATTACTAAGTGATATTTTCTAAGACTAGTTGAAGTGATCAGGTTCTGGTTCGATCATTAATAAACGAAATTCTCCAAGACGAGTCTGGGCGTTCTGGAGCATAAGCTTCACTAATATGGAGGAGAATATTAGTAAGTTGATGATGACCTTTGTGTTACTTGTTAGATATCGGTGGTCACGTGACAGATTGGCAACTGGATCAAGGGTTAGATGATAGCGCAAGGATCACATGAGTACCCCACCTTAAAATTGCCCGAAATTTCCTATAATAAAAAAAATAAAATATTATGAAGACCTGTAAGGTGACCCCGTACCTAATTTACGAAGGACTGGTTACAGACTGCAGATGAGGAAGTTATAACCACTCGACAGCGACTGTCGCAGACGAACTCTGCCGTTAAATAATTTACTTCTGCCGAACGTTCATTTGTTTATTGCCATCTAGAAACAAAAAGTAAATAATCTGGCCCCTGATTTACATATTCACATTTGCTACCTATTTCGAGAGAGGTCAGATTAAAGCGAAAGTAGGTGAAAATGATATCCAGCAACACCTCAGTGTTTTCCCAGAAGTCGACAGGCAGTGTCGCTTCGATCTCGTTGAGTCGCAGCAAGATCTAGAAACGCGCATTGTATGTAGATTATTGACACTCCCCCCCCCCCCCAATCCGGGTGTGCTTGAACTTTTCAGATGCGCAATTAAGGGTCGCTCGCACCTACCAACGCATTTGCAAAGAACCAAGACCTGTACGGGTGTATGATTTAAAACATATAACAGCAATGGTGGATTTGCTAAGCAAATGAATTTGTCACTATCACTTTCAAAAGCATGGCTGGGGATTGCAGATGAGAATTTTTTTTTTAATTCCATCACGACAATATCCTTCAGGACAGTTTACAGACTCAAATTATGTACAAGACCGTTAATGAAAATAGACATCATGAAGGCCTCTTATTTTACAATTTTAGAAAAAATATTTCTCTGGGTCCAAAATATCTTATTATGATACTAAATCATTTAAGAAGCGTTATAAAGAACGTAAATACTAAAAATATCTACTGCGAACAGTTTTGTAGGGTGATGGTTTCGTAATAATGAATTACATGCAATTGTATATTTGAAAATGATGTAAAACATTGTTTCTGTTCGTCTCAGTGCGTTATTGAGTGCAAAGGCGTTATTATGTGTGTCGTAAGCATACTAATCTAATTAGATGATAAAATATTGTTTCATTCTACGCTGCCTTACATCCTTTGACGTGAGCTTTGTACTGCATCCTTTGACGTGGGCGTTGTCCAATATTTTAATTCTTTCACCTGCTAGTGAGCATAGCAGTAACTTTTCCAAAATAGAAAATCTAAAAGGCCGACCAATCACGTAGCTTAATGTTCAAACATTGTTATCTACCAGATAGGTTGACCAAATGGGAAGTTTTCATTTAGTACAGGTCAAAGAGGCAAAGATCAATCGATAGTAAAATCTTATATTATAAAAAAATGCAAATGTGGAAAAGAACACAAAACAAAATAAAATAAAACAAACAAACAAAAAACTCAGTTACCTATGCAGTTTTGATATAACCGTAAGAACTAGACTGATGAGGTTAGCATCAAAAGGCAATGACGAGTCTAACAAAGATGACGACGCGAGGCTAACAGCAGTGACAATAATGAGTCTAACAACGATGACAATGATGATGATAATAACGATGGTAAACACAATGGCAATGATAAGGCTGACGGTGAGACTAAGAACAATGACGATGATGATGATGATAACAATGATGGCTATGATGAGATACAATGATAACAATGATAATGACGATGATCATTATAACTATTATAACAAGGATGGCAAATTGAGAATCTCATAACTATCCATTAAGAAGAAATAACTATTAGTAATAACTATTTTGTTCTTTTTCGTTTTAAACTTCTTTTAGCATGCTAACTTCTACTTTATATTATACACAGAGGCAGGCATACAAAACGTTACAATGACAACTGACTGGGTCACAGTATCACGTGCCCAAGCAACACGGAAGTTCAAAGGGCCCTAGATATAATTTGTGTTGTTCGATACGAGAAGTGGAGCATACATTTTTAAAAAAGTACAAGTTCCTGATCCTCCATCACTGCTGTCTCAAGCACATAAATTAAAATCCGGATAAAATACACTCCAAACTGATTGAAATTACAAAAAACACACTGAATATTTCAATATTTTTAATAGTAACTTATTATTTTTGTATATGCAGATGATATATTAATTTTTTAAAGAGTCATTTTTACCTTCACTACTTCTTTGAATACATGAAAAATCAGGATAAAAAGTATTTAATACTTTCTTTCTTTCTTTCTTTCTTTCTTTCTTTGTCTTGCTGTCTGCACCTTTAGTGCAAAATACTAAAAATAAATCCAGACCCGAGAAAGACCTTGTATGATTGACACACGGGCGTTCTCTCTCGCTATAAAAATTATTTAAACACGACACACTGAATGGAAGGAACAAGTGCTAAAGGCTATTAGTAAATTACAGAAAATCAGTGCTAGCCCCATTGTGTCAAAGCGAGGAAAGGCCGCAGATACAGCTTTTTGGCGAAATAAAGTTTTAAAGAATACACCCTTTTTTTTTTTTAGGGCAGCGCGGAAATAAATTGGCGCGGAAAGTACTCTTATAACTGCAGTTAAAGGAACGGGTATTATAAATTGCATGTCGACTAATAAAGGGATAGATATTATAAATGACGTTATCTAATGTTAAAAGGACGTGTGTTATAAATAACGTTAAATAATGCTAAAAGGACGTGTGTTATAAATGACGTTAAATAATGCTAAAAGGACGTGTGTTATAAATGACGTTAAATAATGCTAAAAGGACATGTGTTATAAATGACGTTAACTAATGCTAAAAGGACGTGTGTTATAAATGACGTTAGCTAATGCTAAAAGGACGTGTGTTATAAATGACGTTAACTAATGTTAAATGGACGTGTGTTGTAAATGACGTTAACTAATGCTAAAAGGACGTGTGTTATAAATGACGTTAACTAATGTTAAAAGGACTTGTGCTAGAAATGACATTAAATAATGCTAAAAGGACGTGTGTTATAAATGACGTTAAATAATGCTAAAAGGACGTGTGTTATAAATGACGTTAACTAATGCTAAAAGGACGTGTGTTACAAATAACAAGTCGACTAATGCTACAAGAACGTGCAGTATAAAAAGTCCACTAGTGTTACATCATGTAAATTATTGTAAGACAAGAGTATAATTATATAGGCTGCTAAAGTAACTCAACATTGCTAACGAAACAGAAATTGTCCTTTTTGCGCCTTCGAATAGAAACCTATTTCTGCGTAAGCAGCGTTTTTGACGAAAATGACAACGAAAATTACAATAACACTTGCGCCCATCGTAGTTAATCTTTCCAGTATAAACTCCATCAGGTTGCAGCATACTTTGCTAGAAAATATTTCTGCTAATTATGTCAGTAAGTGATATTACACTCCGTAACAACACAGTCTTTCTCGCGCAAGAAACCACGTGCACACATACAAATGCACTTTCACACGCACATAGTAAATTCGGGGGAATTTTATGAAACATTTCCTGGATTTTGTAGAAAGATTTCTAACTGCAAAGGTCGATCACACACACACACGCACGCACACACAGACACACACACACACACACACACACACACACACACACACACACACACACACACACACACACACACACACACACACAGAAAGAGCAGTGTAGCAGAGAAAGATATTAATGTCGGGTGGGATTGGTGAGCTGGGTAACGGAAAGCCTTGTTTGCAGACGTCTGCCATTATTTATTTTAATGCCTCACGTGTAGACGAGAAAGAAATACCTCAAGGCCGCTTTTGCTGAAAAGTGTGTGCTAGACACCAACATGCGTGTTACTAATACTGACGTAAAGATGTGTGTGTGTGTGTGTGTGTGTGTGTGTGTGTGTGTGTGTGTGTGTGTGTGTGTGTGTGTGTGTGTCTGTGAGAGAGAGAGAGAGAGAGAGAGAGAGTGTGGAGGGTGAGCTAGGAAAAGAAAGGGAGGCTCAAATCTATTAGAAGGGAACATTCACTGAGTTTAGGGCAGACTGACATAAACACAAAGCTTCTTGAGTTAAGATAATGTGTGTGTGTGTGTGTGTGAAAATTTGCTGTTTCAGGCAAGGCATTTCACGGATTCACTTTGCTACCTAAATCAATAGGTATTTATCGAAAAATGCTTACGGTGAAAGTCTTTGATGTTCTCTCGATCTCAATAATTTGAAATGCATTAGCCCACAGCGTTTCGTAAGACATGGGTGACATTACTGTAAGGAGGGTTTCAACACAGCACCTAGCACTGAGTATCCAGAACTTCAACACACATACTTTGTTAGTACAGTTTGCATGGCGCTCTTCAGACGTTATATATCTAACCATCCATCGATTACTCAATTATAAGAATATTTTAAAAATTGTAATAAAATTCCATGCAAAGAAATTCCTGTAATGTGATGTGTCAAAGGGAGGGCAATCTTTAGCGGAAAATTTTGAGGTAACCGAAGAAACAACGATTGTTAACAATGAGGTGCTCCTTCTGTAAAGAACTCAATGTTAATACACTTCGGGTGTTTTTTTTGTTTTGTTTTGTACGCACGTGTGTGTGTGTGTGTGTGTGTGTGTGTGTGTGTGTGTGTGTGTGTGTGTGTGTGCGCGTGCGCGCGCATGTGCGTATTACAGTTCCCTTGATGTACACTATTTCAAGTAAGAATAGTGTTGGTTAATATGAAAATATAAATAGCGAATTAATATGTATATTATTATGCTTCGCACTGAGAAATACAGTCATTATTTTATTGTACACACACACAAACACACACACACATAATATGCATACATGTAATAATTTTAGTATTTATAATAGTGATTTGCATACCGGTGATATTGTGAGTGCGTGAGTGTGTGTAGTTTGTGTGCGTGTGCTTGTATGTATGTTCCAGCTTGTAAAGACATTTAACAAAATCAGTATTTCAAAGTGAGTTGTGGAAGCAAATCGGTCTTACTTTTAAAAGTATAAACTGTAAAAAAAAAAAAATCAGCATATTTCAGGTGTTTCCATTCCTTCCTTTCTTTTCCAACCATATCTGAGTTACGGACAAGCAGATCGGTATCGTCAAAACATTCAGATACAAACTCATTACTAATCTGCAATACGATTCAAGCTGCTTTCGTCCCTTAGGATCTCCATTGTTTATCTCCCTGTAAAGGACACTCTCAGCTCTCGGGTCTTGTTCTGACATGTCTGCAAATGTGGAATGCAAGAGTACCTGTATTTTGTCACAGCTTCACAGGTAATGATCAACGGATTCCTTCCTTGCACCTATCCCATATTATCAGTAGGCACTCATAAAATATTTGTCTTTTCTTCCTCTCAGTAAAAAAAAAAGAGGGAAATAAAGTACCTTGGCTTTGTTCATACGCTCTGAAGTGCAAGGCAATGTTTGGCTATGGAATTTAGAATGACCTTAACAGCGCACTGAAAAAAGAATTTAAGGGTGTGGAAACTTGCGTAACCATTCCTTGGGCAAAAAGAAATTAATATCTATTGAAGAAATCTTGTCGAGTAATAGAAAAATTTAAATGGAAAAAGAACCCCACAAATTCGGGCAGACAGAAAAATGGGAGTGGAACTCAGATACACAGGAAAATTATGTCAAATTGACAGAAAAATAGGAACTGATGGGGGGAACAGAGAAAACCAGAGTGAAAGAGAAAGCAGAGAAGGAGAGAGAGAGGTAGAAAGGCCAGAGAGATAGTGTACATGGGAGAGAGAGAGAGGCGCTGAGTGAGAACAAAAAACTTAGAAAATAAAATTGTTAAGGGAGAGAGAGACACACACACACGCGCGCGCGCGCGCAGGGAAAGATATGAAGACTAGAAGAGGCTGAAAGAGAGAGAGAGTAATGAGAGACAGATAAAATTAAACGAGAGAGAAAGAGAGAGAGAGAGAGAGAGAGAGGCCAATGCACACTAAATACAACAAAAAAAAACCCCAAGAGAAATATGGACATAAAACAGAGACAAAGAAATAAGTAGAGTTTGAAGAAAATGTAAGAAAACTGAAGGAAAACAGGTTTTCACGAAAATCGAGACGGCGAATTTACAAAAATAGAAGAAAAAAACTTTTACCAAATTAAGAAATCTTAAATACAATATTCACAGTGTCAATTTTAAGCAATCTTCAACTAATACAAATCGTTAGATAAGCCAACAATCTTTCGAAATCAAAACAATTATTTCTTTCACACTGCAAATCATGTATATGTGCGCGTGTTTAAACCTCTTTATTGCCAGGCATTCAAACAGTTAACCTTAAGATTTATATGCATTTTTCAATTTTTTAAAAAAATCATAAACTAATAAAGACGCCTTTTTAATGTAGGTATATTTTGTTGTTTGGGTAAGAGTAAAAGCTTCCGGGGTATTATCGTACGTCATACGCTTCAAGAGTTATCAGGCTGATTAATCTCGGAGCTTATTTTATTGTTCCAGTAGACTAGAGATCTTTACTTCGTGTCATTTGCGTGCTAGGTAAAGTTTGGCGACAGGGTTAAGCCGTCTTCAAAGAACTCACGAATGTTTCTCTACGGGTGTGAGAAAGTTTTGCCGCTTGAACTGCTCTTGTGAATTCGTCAGATGATAGTTGGTGTCACGCCACTATATATAGAGGATTAAAATAGAAATTTGCAAATAGCTGTCTGTCTGGAACATACGTCAATCTGCTCGGTGAAGCAAACCAATAATAATAACAACAAAAACAATTATAATAATAACAGCGCAAACAAGGTTGTTACCGCATTTTAAAAATAATATATCTCGGTTTGATAATTTTCGACTGTATGCACCAGTACGCTGGAAGTCATTCTGTGACAGAGTAAATTTACTCCTCCCTATTTTAAATTTAAATTGTTCTATAAATTGCTAAATTGTCAGAGTAACCCGACCTTGGGCACTCCTTATTGTGTTATTTTTTGAGTCTCATTTGAAGGAAACAGCTCCAGGAAAGAACATTCTAGGTTTCTGGCATAATGCAAACGAGTCAGTTAGTGTCTATTATCCAATGATCATGATTTATGAGATTGAGACCAGCCAATGGGCTGAGATTAAAGAATGCACTTGTTGTAGAAAATTCCACTCTCTGATCACTTTTGAATTTTGAGTGGAAGGAAGAAGTCCGGCTTTGAACGAAAGTTATTAGCTTGATGGTGAGTTAAAACTGACTTACCGAGAGAGAATGGACTTAGGAATATTTCGTGAATGTATACTATTGATATGTTATACTTGTGTTTATGTAGAGATGTACTACGTGAGTTGACTTTTATTTCTACAAATGCATGAACTAAGCTGCACACATGTAGTGTGCTAACACTTGACATTGTTTGATGTTCTAATTATTAATTTACCATGTGTGTATCAGGCTAATAAATAATGTTTCAGGAAATTATAAGTTGAGGATGGATTGTAAGATAGAATGGAGTTGTGATAAATGGAAACTTAGGTTTGCTCCTTGATCATATGTTGCAGTGAACAAGTGACCTTCCTGTGTCAAGTTTCACCTTGAGTCTTGAGTGTTGAGTTTCAATTCCACTTGTTCACCAGGTGCAGGAAACGTCTGTTGTGGCATGAAAGGTAAAGGAGTATGCTATGTTGATGTATATGTTGAACACATCAGGAGAATTCTACTACACTGAGTTTGCCCGAGCTGCTGTGGTCATGATTTGCTTGAAGGAACGGACATGGTGAGCAGAGCATCCAAGCGGTTCAAGAATTTTTCAGATTGTGGCGGGAGACAAGGGGTGGCGCAGAGACATTTTGACATTGTGACATTGATACAATGCTGCCCAGTAAAAGCCCACACGCTACAGAAACCAACTTTAATAACAGCAACATATTTATTTGACTTTTTGCGCAACAATAAACTACCATTCTACCCTTCTTATTTATGACATACCTTTTATTAAACACTATATATGATTGCAATGCGAAAAAGAAATATTATCTCTTTCAGTAACAACATATTTTTAACTGGAGTTTTGCGCACACACCTCTTACTAAATGACTGCGATGCGAAATAATTATTATCACTACTTATCAAGGATGGTGATGATACTGATATTAATGTTTTCTCTTCTCATGACTTTTGTTATCACTTCTTATTAAGGATGGTGATGATATTGATATTAATGTTTTCTCTTTTCATGACTTTTGTTATCAGTCAGTTATATGGTTGAGAATATTTTTTTTGACGGAGGATGTGGGCACTGCCCATGAGTGCTGCATATAGCAGGGAGTTGGGGTAGGGGGTGGGGACAGATCTGCGGTATCTTGGAAGTTTATTCATGTAACTTCCCAGCTCAGATGTAATGTCTCTTGGTGTTCCTGTTAATTGTAGTATTTTATTCTGCTCTTACATTCCACGGTCCTTGGATTTCTTATCTGAGGTCGTGTTATTTTCAGTCTTTTACTCTCTCCTAAGATTTACGTAACCTATTGTCTGGAAACAATATCGATGGTTGGAACCCCTCTGTAGTACAAAAAAACCCAATACATCCAGTCTTCGTGGTGAAATTATATGATCTGCTCTTATTTCGAAGTCGCTTAGTAATTTTCAACTTCTTTATTTTAAATGATTGTTTCAACCATCATCACGATCGAAAAATACCTGCATACCTGCTTCCATAAACAAGTGTACTTTCTCGTCGCTGTTCCGAGAAATCGACTATCTCGATAACACGATAGCGTGCACAAACTTCAGACCTGCTCCATATTCACATAGTCTATGATATTCATAATGTTTCTGATATCATTTGACGCAGCGAACTTAGAAAAGCAAAATTTAAAAAAAACCACACAAATATGTCCATGTACACGCATTTGTAAAACAGCCTATGACAGCCTAGAAAGAAAGAAGAACGTATAAAAAAGAATGATAGCTATGACATTTATTTCAATCAGGGAGAAACGAACAACAAACACATGTTATACACACAAGCACACTAACAAACATTCAAAGTATACATTTGCATTTTTTTTTTAAATGCGATAAATTTTCGAGAACTCTGATTTATATAATCGGATTCAGGAAAAGGATGGTGTGAACCTATATGTGTCTCATGAAATTTATTGGGTGGGTGAATGCCACAATAGATGTTGATTTCGTGCGCTGCTTTCACTCCCATGGCATCGGCTGTTAAGGCAAGTATACATCCATAAACCTGGCGAAACTGGTCACTCATCAGACAGTGATGGACATGTTTATGCTCGCCCCTAGTCATATCCAGTCACATATAGGCAGGTGTAAACTGTTGGTCAAATTAACATTTAACCATTTAGCCTGAATAATGAAATGGTGATATCTAATATATAACACATGGGTAGATTAGAAGCTACTGGTTGCTTACAGATATTTTAACAAAAACAAAATAATCTTAACGCTACAATGTGCGTACAGTATTTGAGAGTATAATATGTTTCATTGAATTCAAAGTTGAAAGTGTCAATAAATTTACACTCTCTTAATATACTTTCAGTTATATCTCTACAAGAGATTGTGATTCTCAGTAGGCTAGCTCGACTGAGGACGATAATTGTACACGATATTATCTCTACTATGGAAGATACATCTAAACCCGCTGTAGCCAAATGAAGGATGTCTTCACAGGCAGGATTATTTCAGTTGCCTGGAAACCGTAGGACCGTCACACTACTAGAAAGCGGCACTCCTCGGGAGTGCCCACATCATTCGTAAAACCTTGGATCTCCCAGAATTTTGGTAAGGTTCCAAGACGTTGATTCACCATCGACAGTCCACAGAAGTCGTGAGAAAAGGCTAAATAATAATAATAATAAGTTCGACTATCCCTAGAACAAGGGACGGGTGTGCCCGTTTGTAAGAATCCCAGACACTTCGGTGGATAAGCTTTGACCCATCACGGTCCACTGCATACAGGCCAGCCTAAATCTCCCAAATATCAACTTACATGTTAATCAGGCATCCAATGGAATTAATTTACTTCATCTAAGGGACGTTATCGCATGAGATCGAAACATGGTGACCGTTCTTATGGTTTGCATCAAGACATTCAAACTTCTAGACGTAAGTTATAAGGAGGAATAAAACCCAAGGTTCTGGAGTTGACCAGAAAGTTTCCGATTCCTTACTCCATCTACAACTGTAGTTTATTACTTATACCATATGGCATAAAAGGAAGACAACTAGGTCTAGGATGAGGTTGGCTGATAGCCAAAATAACAACACATATGTGGAATGTATCATGTAGATCACGGGAACTGAGCCAGGATGGAACCAAACTTATACACTTTTGTACGTACAGCAGAAAGTTCGTTAGTTCAAAATCCTCTATAAAGTATTTACAGTCTGTTTAGTAATATGTGCTTCTAATGCTGTATAGTCAGCACAGCTCTTTAATGACGTCACCAGACCGCGGTCCTGCACTCTACCCTAACCTTAGATGACGATGTCTGACGTAATAAAATTATTTAGTACGAGCAACATCTTATAATATTCGCTCACACAAAATACACAGTACTTGACAGAGAAAATACCTCACATTAAAAAATATCATTTACAATTTCTACTAAAAAGAATTGCAATTGTATAATTGAAGAGCCATACCTATATAATACAGAATATGTCTGCCAAGACTGGAAAAGTTCATACATGGAAAAAGCTAGTCAGTAGTCTCCAATAAAACCACACAGCATGAAGCAGCAGCAATGGTTACACTGCAAAAGACCCTACATTGAAATAAAGTCAAAAAGTAAAGTTTTAATGAATTCTACATAAAAGTGAATGAAACTAAATGCTCTCTCACACATGAAAACAGGTATTTAAAAAAAATACAGCAGTGAGAAAATTATATAAAATATTTCCTCCTACCTCACAATAAAGGTACATTTTCTGCTGAGGGAAATTAAATCGACTTGAAGCATTCGCCATCCTTTATGAAACGACGTATTCACATCTATCTATCTACACGATTGCAGATATATTCACCTATCTACACGACTGTGGCTATCTACACGATTGCAGACGTATTCACATCTACACGACTGTGGCTATCTACACGATTGCAGACGCCAACACCAGAACCTTCTCTTCATGTCTGCTTTCAATCGTCTAATTTCATGGCATAATTTGGTCGGTACCATGAAAGAATCTAAATAGTACATACGCACTGACATTGGTCAGCTGACCATGTTTACGTACTAATTACTCTTCCAGAAATTCTAAGGACATCATGATTAATTGAAAATTAAGTGCAATAAGGTCATACATGATGATACGGATTTCACATGCCTGCTTGCTGGCCCGAACATCTGAGAGAGGAGGTTGAGATGGGATGGGGAGAGGAAGACGCTTAATGCTTCGCATATTCTAAATCCCATCCTTAGAAAGGAAAGAAAATGTCTCACTTGTAATGTTGGTGTTCAGTGTTAGTTTATATCTCAGTCAGAGCTTTTCATTTTAGAAACGACATTCAGACATTCATAATCAAGGTTTTGAAAACGCTCTTCAGCAGTTGTGCAATCTGGTCAGAGTTTTTAACAATGCTATTCAACATTTGAGCAAAAGGATCAGGGTTTTAGAAATGATATGTGGCAGTTGTGTAATGGAGTCAGGGTTTGAGAAATGATATGTCAGCGTTATTAGAAATTTGACTGTTGTGCTATAGGGTCAGCATTTCTAGAAATGATGTATGACAGTTGTTCAGCAGGGTCAGCGTTTTTAGAAATGATGTATGACTGTTGTGCTATAGGGTCATCGTTTTTAGAAATGATGTATGACTATCATTTGTTGCACTATAGGGTCAGTGATTTTAGAAATGATGTATGACTGTTGTGCTATAGGTTCTGCGTTGTTAGAAATGATGTATGACTGTTGCGCTATAAGGTCAGCGTTTTTAGAAATGATATATAGAAGCTGTGCAATAGGATCAGGGTTTTCAAAACGCTCTTCAGCCTCTGTGCATCAGTTCGATAGACCCGATCGTTGCTAGAGTTCAAAATGTTGTCTTGTATGGAAGGCTTGATGTAAAGGATGCATCTAATGACGCTATTTTTATAAGCAGACGTTGCCCTCTTGACATTCCGAACTGTGATGGGAGGGGTCTGGGGAGTATACATATAATATTTTTTTAACCTTGTAAGCATGTTAGGTGATACAGCAAATACCGAGGTCAAGAGTTACTGAGGGTACTTGAAATGTGTTTGTAGTTGTTCTAGTTTCAATTCACATTTTATTTTATTTTATTTTATTTTAGCATCGTGATCAGTGTTTTGTCACTGTAGAATTATCACTAACACATACTTTTTTAATATATTCAACACATTATGAGTATGTGCTATCTTTGTGCTTTGATGTCTAAGCATTTATCATATGATAGAATTTAACTAAAAGCATGTTATTGGATTCTGCTCTCGGAGAGAGTTATAACATTATATAATAATTATAAAGCAATATTTATATGTATGTACATACCTACAGTCATTTACTGCAAAAATGGGATCATACATGAGAATTTTAATAAATAATTAAACAGCTTTTTAACTGGGTGGTACATTTTCATTATCAATATTATTGTAATAATTGCTTATAAATTGTTGGGAGGTACAAATGTTATTTCCATATAATTTTTTTATACCGCAGTAAAATATTTTTAACAGCATAGGCCGTGTAACAAACGAGAGTGAAACGTGAAAAAGAGCTGGTTGCTTGTGACGTCAAAATTTTCTTGTGCATACGATGCAAGCATTGTGATTAGTGGTTCTTTTCACAATTTTGTTGAGTTGTGTGTGTGTGTGTGTGTGTGTGCGGGGTTGGGGGGGGGGGGCGGGGGCGGGTTGTTCCTTTCTTAAAAGATAACTCAACGAATAAACTGGTACAATCACACTGTAACATATGTGTTATATCTTCTGAAGAGATGTTTATAAATGTGCACATTTTGACCGCTGGAGTGAGATTTCGATGCAGTCAATGTGCGTGAGTGAATACATGTACATACACATACTTATATATGCATAGTGTAAAGTGAATACATGTACATACACATACTTATATATGCATAGTGTAAAGTGAATGAAAGACAACCAATATTACTCACTACCATGACTATCATACATTTCAGTACTCTGTTGCCTTTCTATTATGTTTATTTTTTCTTATCCTATTCTTTCTTTTATTTCGTTATACTAGTGTACGTGAGCGTGCAGGCGTGTGTATTTGTGTTGTGTTTTCTTCGTTCTTTGTAATTTCAAGCCAGACACAACACAGATCTAAGAAAGTCGTGGAAACAGATTAAACCGAAGACGATTGCTTTAAAACATGTGGCAACCTTTAAAAGGACGATGACGTCATTCATTCTGTCTATATTTTTAACTATTGATGTTACATGAATAATCACTTCAACTTGTTTATCAAGTCATTTTGTTTTCTTTCTTTGACTTGAAAGAAAATAAAAAGAAAATTCAGTTTAACGATGTATTTCATCCCTAAGCGATACCTTGATTTCTCATGCGTCATAATGTTTCCACGTGTTCACGCCCGTTGTTAAATTCAAAACCAACACACAAGGGAAACAACTTCAAGACACCGCAATGTGGGGATTATCTCTTCTGCTTTTATCTTTTCTCTTCTTTTACGATTTTGAAAGTACTGCTGCCAGTCATGCTTGCAGGACAGGCATTATTATCTGTAAATGAGCAGACACAAAACAAATAGACAAAATGTCTCACCTTGAAGACCGAAATAACTCCACACGCGCGCGCGCGCGCGCACCACACACACATGTGACATGAGAATTATATCTCTGAGCAACGCTCATCAAATTTATTTTTTGTCAGCGAGAAGCTGAATCAAAAATTAGAAAAAATCTGAAAAAGTTCTGAAAGTTGTATGCAAAGATGCAATGTGGGCATTACATACCGCATTTCAGTAAATTCGTTTATCACATCGACAATTTTAGCACTTGTAATCTCAGGAACTTACTGTATCACAACAATCATAATTTATATATCCATATCCACTAAATAATTATAAGTACCAAACTGTCAAAAAATTAACCTTGCAATTTTTATTTTTAAATCAGCACTTCCATTTGAATGTATATATTAAAGGTTAGTCATGTCATAATATTTTGTCACTATCAAAAAAACTATTTCGTTCCAATTTTGTATGTGAATTTTTGCATATGTGCATGTAGGACTGTATCATTCCCGCAAGTGGGTATCACCTGTGTATGACTAGTACTTTATCTGAGGAATTTTGTCTTTCATCAGTAAATGTTTTATCATTGTACCCTCATAAAGGTCATATGGATCAGTAGCGAACTAAAGGGGTTTTATCGTGTGGAAGGCCCTCAAATCGACACACATTTCGGACTCTCTAGCAAGCATATTTTCTAATCTCTTTTATGTTACCACCAACACTAGCAAATCCACAAATAGAATTAATTTATATATTGAAGAAAGAGGCATAATATTTTAATCAAATTCCCACCGTGTCATTTGGAGTATTCTGAGCAATAGCTTATAATTATTTGTTGAAGTTAAATATATTTTGTCATGCTTGTGCAACTCACTACCTTCTGCTTATAATAATAATAATAATAATAAAGCAACAATAATAATAATAATAATAATAATAATAATAATGACGATGAAGATGATGATGATGATGATGATGATGATGATGATGATGATGATGATGATGATGATGATGATGATAGGTTTGAAAGCAGAAATAAAAGCACTATTAACAGCAGCACAAGATCAAGCACTAAATACGAAATCACACAAAACCAAAATCATGTAAATATCAAATGACTCCAAATGCAGTCTCTCCAAAAACATGGATGAAACTGCAGAACATACACTTTCTGGATGTCAGTTTCTGGCTGGAACAGAATATACCAAAAGACACAACGAAGCGGAAAAATTCATACATAGAAATTTTTCTGAGAACTATGGAGTAAAATCCCCAGAAAGAGAATGGATGCACCAACCGGAAGCAGTCATCGAAACAGAAGTCAAAATACAGTGGAACTTTGAAATAAGGACGGTGTGAGTGGTTCCTGTACGATGACCCGATGTTGTAGATGTCAGTAAGTCCAACAGAACAGCAACAATCATTGATGTTTCTGTTTCAAGTGATGAAAACGTGAAAACAAAAGAAAGAGAAAAACTAGAAAAACACCAGGATTAGAAATCCAGAGACTGTGGAATGTAAAAGCAGAAGTAATACATGTAGTGATAGGATCTTTGGGAAATATACCTGAATTGGAAGGACATCTGAATAAAGTGCCTGGACAACACAAAATTGCCCAAGTGCTAAAAGCAGCCCTCCTCGGAAGTGTTCACATGCTCACATAAAACCTTCGATCGCTCAGAATCTTGGTAAGATTCCGAGACCTTGGCTCACAACCGAAAGTCAAGCAGAAGTCGTGGAATGAACCTGAATAATAACACAGAAAGAAAGAAAGAAAGAAAGAAAGAAAGAAAGAAAGAAAGAAAGAAAGAAAGAAAGAAAGAAAGAAAGAAAGAAAGAAAGAAAGAAAGAAAGAAAGAAAGATTTTTTTACTCAATCAAAGATTAAACATGGATCTTCCTTTGCCTCAAGTCTCGTAAAATTTGGAGTCGGAATCGGGACACTTTTACCGACTCCACTAACAAAACAACCGACTCCATGACTCCAATTCCACAGCCCTGGTAAAACCAATTAACATAGCAAAACAAGAATAGAGAGCAAAACAAGCCGACTGTTCATTCTAACAACAGGTGCCATGAAGAATGACAGACTCTGGTCACATGTTGACATACCCAAGTGCTTGTACCCGTCTGATGACGCACGGGTTTGGAATTGTTTTTGTTTGTTTTGTTTTTGTTTTTAAATTATCATCATAATGCCATTCAATTAAAACTCTCCTGTACCACAGCATCCGGGATTATTGTTTGATTTCGGGATCTTGATCGCCAGTATTTTTCTCCAGTCGCTCACGTCATTTTCGTTCATTGTAGTACCTGTAGCTTATGTGACGTGGAGTGCTTACGTCATTTTCGTTCATTGTATTCCCTGTAGCTTACGTGACATGGTGTGATTATTTGTTTGCTTGCTTGTCTTTTTCGTTTATTTTTATTTGACTGGCTGAATGGTGAGTATTTGATTCTTTGGCACTTTATTTCTTGTTTGTGTGTCTGAATGACTGGCACATTGTTTCTTGTTTGTGTGTCTGATTGACTGGCACTATATTTCTTGTTTATGTGTCTGATTGACTGGCACTTTATTTCTTGTTTGTGTCTGATTTAATGGCACTTTATTTCTTGTTTGTGTGTCTGATTGACTGGCACTTTATTTCTTGTTTGTGTGTTTCATTGATTGGCACTTTATTTCTTGTTTGTGTGTCTGATTGACTGGCACTTTATTTCTTGTTTGTGTGTCTGATTGACTGGCACTTTATTTCTTGTTTGTGCCTGATTGATTGGCACCTTATTTCTTGTTTGTGTCTGATTGACTGGCACTTTATTTCTTGTTTGTATGTCTGATTGATTGGCACTTTATTTCTTGTTTGTATGTTTGATTGATTGGCATATTATACGTATGTTGGTCAGATCTAATTTTTAAGAACATATTCGGGTTTGTTGGTCAGATCTAATTTTTAAGAACATATTCGGGTTTGTTGGTCAGATCTAATTTTTAAGAACATATTCGGGTTTGTTGGTCAGATCTAATTTTTAAGAACATATTCGGGTTTGTTGGTCAGATCTAATTTTTAAGAACATATTCGGGTTTCAGTAGTTTGGTAGAACGTCTCGTTTGTTTCTAAACTGAGGTCACGTTCGTTTTGAAGTAAATACTTAATGTGGATAATAATAGTAATGCTTCATAATGACTCATTTATAATCGAGGACAAGTGCGGGGATAGTGTGTGTGTGTGTGTGTGTGTGTGTGTGAAGTGTGTGTGTGTGTGTGTGTGTGTGAAGTGTGTGTGTGTGTATGTGTGTGTATGTGTGTGTATGTGTATGTGTGTGTGTGTGTTATGTGCATGCGTGCGTGTGTGTGTGTGTGTGTGTGTGTGTGTGTGTGAATGTATGTATTATGCTCTGGTGGGTGGATGGGGATACAATATTCCGGTTGGAAAAATGTCATTGTTCTTAACCCTGCTGGACCGTTTGGACCTTCGTTTGGACCATAACTTAAATTTCTCGGTCACCCGGATCACAAGGCTCGACATTGCCTGTAGACAAAGTCCTGTTTAAAATGAAGTTTTGCTGATTGTCGCTGTTGAAATAGTTAAATAACAAAAAGATTGTTAACTTTTATTGCCGTATTTTCCAAGTACCTGCGCGCTAAACACGGACAAATGCAAACAGAAATGAAAAATAAAAATTGAGAAATTGTTAAATCGGTTTATTGTTTGTTGCTAAAAAAAATATTTTTGTTTTGAAGTTTCTCTTTAGGTTTTGCTGTTATTTTCTCACCTCTTTTTCATTTCTTTTTATTACAAGGTGCTTATTAGAAAAGTATAAATTCTACATACGCTTGCATGGCGCCTAATGGCACCTGACACCTGACGCCTAATGACACCTGACACCTGACTCACCGTCCCTCTTGTTTATCTGTTCTCTCTGACTTCACTTCGATCCTTGACTACGCCAATTTTGCTCCTTACCCTTCCGTTCACTGCATGTGTGTGTGTGTGTGTACGTGTTTATGCATACTGTGTGTGCGTGCGTGCATGTGTGTGTGTGGGTGCGTGTAAATGTATACATGTCAAAATGCGTGTATTTGTTGAGATTGTTTGTGATAAAATATGACACATACATCCATGTGTAAGTGCACGCCTAACTCCGCAAGTGCAAATGTCACAAAGGAGACGAGCAATGCAGCCAGCTTACCCCACAAACTTGTAACGAAACATGTTGAACAGATAATTCTACTGTAAGACCTACTGATGGATATGTGTTGGGCCGTTTCTTCTATGTGTTAAACGTCCTGTCACTTCAAGCGCCATCTGCATCATCTCTGTCTGGCATCAAAGAATATCTTGTAACGGTCCGAATCCTTTGTCTCAAGGAAGCCAAATTAGCCACAAGCTCCAGTTCAATCTCACCAGTATATTTACTGTTTTGTCTCAATAGCCTGTATTTCTGCCTGGACTCTCTAGTATGCATATAGGTAACTAGGTTTGGCTGTATCTGTCAAATCTCACTAATACATAGATAGGTATACCTGTCTGATCTCACTGATATATAGAAAGATATACCTGTCTGGTTTCACTAATAAGCATAAGAGTTCGTCTAAATGGTTTCACTATGAATAGAAGTGAATCTGCCTGATCTCAATAATTTGCATAGACGTGTGTTTGTCTAATCTTATTAATATAGATGTATTCTTTATAGATGTATGTGCCTGTCTCACTAATAATTATGCAGGTGTATATGACTGGTCTCACTAATATCTTAATGGATGTCTGTGCATGGTGTCACCAATATACACGTATTATATTTATATATGGTCTCACTAGCACGTATATAGGCGAATATGTCTGGTCTTACTAAAATGTAGGCATATGTATCTATCTTACTAATCTGTACACCTGTTTGATTTTACTAACAGGTACACTTGTTTGGTCATGCTAAACTGAACACTTGTTTGGCCTTACTAATCTGTACACTTCTTTGGCTTTACTAATCTGTACACTTCTTTGGCCTTACTAATCTGTACACTTCTTTGGCCTTACTAATCTGTACACTTCTTTGGCTTTACTAATCTGTATACTTCTTTGGCCTTACTAATCTGTACACTTCTTTGGCTTTACTAATCTGTATACTTCTTTGGCCTTACTAATCTGTACACTTCTTTGGCCTTACTAATCTGTACACTTCTTTGGCTTTACTAATCTGTATACTTCTTTGGCCTTACTAATCTGTACACTTCTTTGGCTTTACTAATCTGTATACTTCTTTGGCCTTACTAATCTGTACACTTCTTTGGCCTTACTAATCTGTACACTTCTTTGGCTTTACTAATCTGTACACTTCTTTGGCCTTACTAATCTGTACACCTGTTTGACTTTACTAATAGATACACACATGTGTTTGGTCTTACTAAACTGAACGTTCGTTTGACCATACGAATAGGCACTCTTGTTTAGTCGTGCTAACCTATACGCTACACTTGTTTGGCCTTACTAATCTGTACACCGGTCTAGCTTCAGTGATCTGTAAATGATCTCACTAATATAGCTGTCTAGAGGTCTGACCTCACTAACCTTGAACTCTCATCTCCCTAGAGAGTAAACTTGTCTCATCTCTTTGGTCTATATAATTTGCTCATCTCACTAATCTCCCAATTGTCCTATCTAGCTAAAGGCTGTTCTAATGCCACTGTGGATTCACTGATATATATCATTTTTATAAATGTATGATCTCACAAAACTGCATACCTATCTTCCTGTCCCATCTATCCGTCTCCAATCTCATTTGTTCCTAAGTGTACAACTTTGATCTCAGTTATATTTTAAAATGTTTACTCACAACTCTCCGACCCAAATAATGGAAACATTTGCTATCATGCGCACACATGCACATACAGTGACTAGTGCATAGTTTTAAATTTATAATCGTACAGCAAATTCGTAATTAAAATCTAAGTGTAACAGTTCTGAGTCTGACAACAATTTTCAGTTCATTTCTTACTGCATCTTTAAATAAAGTTGCAGTAACAACTTGTGAATTGTCGCCAGGTTACCGTTATCAGATAAATCGACTGATCGTTGACAATATATCTAGTATTTAAAAAAAAAACACACATGCAGCAGTCATGTTCTGACGACTGAAGAAAGGAAAAAAGTTTAGGTCAAATAAGCAATGATAAGAACACGTGAACAAAAAAGCACCTTGTTTGTATGAAGAGTAAAGAAGGAAGGTGTCAAGGTTATCTTATCGCAGTCTGACTTTAAATACCCTCTTGATTCAGTCTAAACAATAATCTTCATCTTCACCTTTCACACCGAGATGCACTGGGTCGGGATTTTTGATAGCATGTACTGCACTGGGAGAGCTCCTGGTACAGTCTTGAGATAACAGCACGTCCTTTGCACCTTATTTCATTGGCAACATACCAAATTGCATCCTTTTCTGCATTATGCATGCTCAGCAGTTGTGATGTATAGAATTGTGTTCTGATGTGTTTAATTATATCGTGCTGAAGTGTATTGTGTTGCGTTGTGTTTTATCGTAAAGTATTGGGCTGTCTTGTGATGTATAGAATTGTGTTCTGATGTGCTTAATTATATCGTGCTGAATTGTATTGTGTTGCGTTGTGTTTTATCGTAAAGTATTGGGCTGTCTTGTGATGTATAGCATTGTGTCCTGATGTGCTTAATTCTATCGTGTTGAAGTGCATTGTATTGCGTTGTATCGTAAAGTATTGTGCTGTCTTGTGATGTATAGAATTGTGTTCTGATGTGCTTAATTATATCGTGTTGAAGTGCATTGTATTGTGTTGCGTTGTGTTGTATTGTAAAGTATTGTGCTGTCTTATGTTGCATAGAATCGTGTTCTGATGTGCTAAACTGCATTGTTTTGGAATGTATTGCAATGTTTTGCGCTGAGTTGTGTACTATTGTGCCATGTTTTAGCTTATGTTGTTTTCTCATAGAGCGCGTTATATCGAGTGGTGCTGTAATGTTGTGGATTGTATTATAATGTGCTATATTCTAACATTTTCTATGTGGCGTTGCGTTTTGTGTTGTATTATATTGCATTGAAATATATAGTCTTATCTTACACTGTAGTGCAAAATATTGTGATTTGTTGATTTGCCTTCTTTTGTACTGTTTGTGTTGCAATGCAAATTGTTGTGTTGTAATGTATTAAGTTGTGCGGCAGCATAAAGAGCCGTATTGTGTTAGATTAACTATAATTATTTTTGAACGATATTGTTTCTTCAGCAAAAGACGAATCCCCTCCATCAAACAAACATTAAAGCAAACACGTCCAGATTAAAACAAAAGACAATAGCAACAAGTAAAACTACAAATACATAAAATTAACAAACTGCTAAATCAATAATAACAAACAGACGGCTAAACAAATTAAATTAAAAAAAGAAGAGCAACGACAATTTAAAAACTTTTTTTGAAGGGATAATACTAATTTAGCCACAACTTCCTGAAAGGTAATATGTTGATCTTTGTGTTAATATTTTTGTGAGATTTTAATTATTTACACATAGTTTATTGCATCAGTTCAGATGAGCGTCCTGAAAAAAAGTTAGAACAATCGATTTTAATAACTATTGTTGGTATATTACAACAACAGGTTTGCCATTCGTTTCTGCGTATTCATATGTGTCCGTCTGTGTGTACTGATTATTTCAAACTAGTAAAACAACCCAGTACAGACAAGAGACGAACACGAAATCAAAACAAGAAATCTCAGAATAGAAAATTCAGGAAAGAAAATCATAACAAAAAATTGAAACACGAATTCATAACAGAAAATCAATACAAAAAATGAGAAACGAAAATTAGAACAGAAAATCACATCAGAAAATCAATTCAGAAAATCAGATTAGAAAATCAGGAAAGAAAATCATAACAGAAAATTAGAACATGAAATCATAACAGAAAATCAATACAGAAAATTAGAACATGAAATCATAACAGAAAATCAATACAGAAAATTAGAACATGAAATCATAACAGAAAATCAATACAGAAAATTAGAACATGAAATCATAACAGAAAATCAATACAGAAAATTAGAACATGAAATCATAACAGAAAATCAATACAGAAAATTAGAACATGAAATCATAACAGAAAATCAATACAGAAAATGAGAAAAGAAAATTAGAACAGAAAATCAGAACAGGAAATCAAAACAAAAAAAGTCAGTACAGAAAATCAGAACACAACATTAGTATAGAAAATCAGAACACAGAATTAGTACAGAAAATAATAACAGAAAATCAGAATACAAATTAGTACAGAAAATTAGAACAGAAAATCAGCAAAGACAAGTGAAGTTCGAGACAGTTCCAAATATAGTCTCATGCCACAATATTTGTTTAACTGATTCTTTTGTGTGCAATGAATTTTATGTGTAGTAGACTGTTGGTTCTGAAGAGTGGCTGACTTAACAATTGCAGTTCCAACAGGAACATTATTCTGTGTTGACTTAAATTGTACATTTTATTTTAAACCGACTTTTAATTTGTGTTTTCCTTTTATTTATTTTTTGTTAGCTGTTGATACCCCTTTCTTTAAAGTTTTAAATATGTTTACGATTGATAACAGATGTAAAGAATATTAATGTTATGATCATTATCATCATTAAAAAATATTTATTCATTATCATGTTCGTCATCGCCCTCATTGTCTTCATTGATATCAACACTCGTATCTTGAACGTTAGTATTATTGCTGTAACAGCTGTAACAGCTGTAGTAACAATCTTTATAGTACAGGAGTTGAGGACACGCCAGTTACATTAAAAAAAAATAATTTATTAGTGATAAAAGCTCAGTCGCAAATGCATCCACCACCACCTTCCCACCCGGAACTTCAACCCCACCGCATCCCGACCCCGATAAAATGTTCATACCAAAACTTGCCATTTTTTTAGTTTTGTCGTAAATGCCAAGAAGTGTTTAAGATCGAGAGTTTTGTCGTAAATGCCAAGAAGTGTTTAAGATCGAGAGTTTTGTCGTAAATGCCAAGAAGTGTTTAAGATCGAGAGTTTTGTCGTAAATGCCAAGAAGTGTTTAAGATCGAGAGTTTTGTCGTAAATGCCAAGAAGTGTTTAAGATCGAGAGTTTTGTCGTAAATGCCAAGAAGTGTTTAAGATCGAGAGTTTTGTCGTAAATGCCAAGAAGTGTTTAAGATCGAGAGTTTTGTCGTAAATGCCAAGAAGTGTTTAAGATCGAGAGTTTTGTCGTAAATGCCAAGAAGTGTTTAAGATCGAGAGTTTTGTCGTAAATGCCAAGAAGTATTTAAGATCGAGAGTTTTGTCGTAAATGCCAAGAAGTGTTTAAGATCGAGAGTTTTGTCGTAAATGCCAAGAAGTGTTTAAGATCGAGAGTTTTGTCGTAAATGCCAAGAAGTGTTTAAGATCGAGAGTTTTGTCGTAAATGCCAAGAAGTGTTTAAGATCGAGAGTTTTGTCGTAAATGCAGGCGCGATTGGAATTTAGACTGCTTCGCAATAAAATAGTTTTACATTGTTACATAATTATGGATGACGATTTGAAGAAGTATTAAAAACTAAATAACATTGATGGGAACTCAAGGATATGTGGAGGGGCACAGAATCACCATGACCGTGTATATTATTCCGCGGCCTAAGTTTCAACGCACACACACTCTCACACACACACACATTCACAAACACCAACCAAACAAAAAACCTTTCGTAAATAATGTGCTGGGTCTTGAAAGACAAACATTTTACTGCCTCCTGACCAATATCTCCAACTGACAATGAATTAACAGAAACATTTTGATATGAAAAAGCAGCACGAATATCGTTAAAATGTGAAAATGATTGGCACTGTTATCTTTCTTCTAGAAAATTCTTACTGATTCTTCTTTTACCGTATCAACTTGTTGTAAACAACAATGAGTCAGATATGTGTGTGCACGTGTGTATGCGCGTGTGTTGTTACGGAGACCGAGAGAGAGAGACTTGCTGAGGGGCAGCCTGGGCTGGTTTCATCCGTGTCCAAAATAAGTCACTATTTCAACAACCTCCTTAATACTCTGACTCCCCACCCCCACAGACATCTGCGTGATATCACACAGCCTACAGACTCTCTTTGTGTGTGCTAAGGAGCACTGACCACGTTCAGAGCGACCACACCCAGAGAATACGTTGCTGTCGTTCTAGGTTAAATGTTATATACACATTTGTCATCGTCAACTATACCTTGTATTGTTTTCTTGTAAAATATATCAGGCACCTCTAATCTAGAGACGTACTGCTGACTATATATAGATCAGGTTTTGTATTTATAGTAAAAGCAACTGCATTTGTTTTACCGGGACAGACGGCAGACGGAGAAAAGGGGTTGATGGTTGGGGGCTGAATAAAGCACGACCGAGTTAGTCAAGAGGTGCACGCAGAAATATTTATAATTTTTATAATATTTATAATATTTATAATTAATGAGAGATTGGTTCGGCAAGGTCTTGTTAGGTCAAGCCTAAAATCTGTCCAGAACAAGGCAACAGAAGAAAAAACAAAGCGGATAAGTTTATGAGCTGTCTGAGCAAAAGCGGCACACCTAAAACAAAATAAGTTAATGAATAAATGGTGTTTTTTTTTTAAATTAAAAAAACAACACCCGAAATCTTTCAAATCCTTACTTTCCCTACCCATACCACTGCTTGCCTCCATCATAGAACTCATATCCCTGTCGGGCGCCTGTGACAAACTATATAATTATATTGTTCTTGAAATAAAGCCACGTTTTTTAAAGGGAAGTTACTGCAGATGAGAATTAATGCAAGCGAAAGAGAGATAGGGTCGTGAGCAGCTTGTGATCTTGACCCGCACTGTAGCCAACTTCCATTTTCATTTCCGTCATGGTTTGGTTACGATTCACTGCACTGCTGTAAATTTGATATCTATTATAAATTAAAACTGCCGATAAGATTTGTCTGGCAATGGTACGAAATAATAACATTTGAATGGCTGGTTTCATTTTGTGTGGTGGGTGTGGGTGGGAGATCATTCTTTTTTATTTCTTCCTCTTTCTTCTCTCCCAGGTCAAGCGTTCTGAGGTAATTGGAGGAGGGAGGTTAGTAAACACTATAACACAGACCTAGGTATCACCTTCCAAATAATATCTTATGATATCAATATAATGTTTTATGAAGTAGAAATTATGTCTGATATTGTGATATATAAATATTTTTATATACAGTGGCTTATGACGCATAATATACAATATCTTTTCATTGCAATGTAATGTCTTATAAATACCTTAAAACACGACTTTGCACTTTTTTGTCTTATAACATACAATAATAATGTTTTATGATGTGCTATATCTTATAATGGGCAATATAATTTCCAATTACATGCAATGCAAAATACTGTTGTAAGATATGGTTATAATTAATTATGACGTACTATATAAATCTTTTAATAATGTCCATTATATTATGTGATGAGCTACGTAAAATATTCAATAATAGTCACATTTAGATTTTTTAAATTTTTTTTTGGGGGGGTATCAATTATCCTTTATGCATCCATGGTATTCAGTAATTACATTTTCAGATAATATGATGTCAAGAGTGACGTTTAGGTATTCATTTAATATAACAGTGCATTTTAGAAATCCAAGCTGTTGTATTCAAAAACTGAGGTTTTATATTTATCTAAGGGAGCTAACAGGATGCATTCATTCGTTTCTTTTTTATTAACAGCCAAATACAAATGCACCAAATATTACTGTTTAAATAGTAACCTATCGTGACGATGTCCTGAGACTATAACAAACAAACAAAAATCCCTAACTACCCATTCACACGCCGCACCTCGTCCATGCCTCATTGCCTCGGCAGTTTCACTGAACTAACCAGTACTCTATGTTCACTTCTTCAAAAACGAGAAGAGAAAGAAACAACAACGAAATATCCGTCTTCCGTGACTTTTCTTTTTGTGCTGACGTCATGCATCGCTGCGTCCACACCTTGGCAACCCGCTGGTTAATACATATGTATTCGAAAGTGCATACATATGCTAACATTTTGTTACAAATATGGAAATAGTATGAGAACCTAAACCCCTCCAATTGTAGAATAACCAGAAAATTAGTTTTCACCAAGTTGCGAAGAGCAAAGCTTTTGTTCGAAACGTATGGTATTAAATTTCCCTATCATAAAGAGCTGTTAATAGAATTTAGTGAATGGGGTGAGGGAAAAAAAACAATCTGCCGAGGAAAACTGGGAAAGCAGATCAGATAGGGTTGATTAAAAGATTGTAAAAATCTGCTGTTTGTTTTGATATTTTTTTATTTTTAGCACTGATTTTATAACTTTGAGTTCAGGAAATGTCTGTGCTAACGTTGGTTTTAATGTGCGAGGACCTTACTAAACTGTGTTCTCTAACTTCTTTGGCACCCTCATGACAATCCCCTAGTCAGCACAAAAATCACCTTAAATGGCTCGTGTCATTTTCCTTTCATCCAATTTTGCCTTGGCGGTGGCCAGCTGTTATTTCTGTGAAAGTTTTCCGTGCTGAAGGTTCTCTGTCACATGTAGAATATAACATCAGATTTTCATCCGGTCTGATGAATTGTACACTTGAGCCTGCCGCCGTGAAATAGGGAACAGTTAAGGATTACCCGTTTGTTTTCACCGAAACTTGGGATGAGACTCACCTCACCTCACTTGATCGAGAGACCAGTATTTCTCAGTCTTGTGCTACAGTTTGTCAAGTATTATTCAACTAAATTTTAAAATTTATTCTGACAAAAGAGCAAACTTTGTGATACGCAAGAAAGATACAGATCTGGATAGTTATGAAATACCCCGAGAGGAAGGAAAAGATAAGACATAAATATTCGTGATTACAGAAGCATGTATTTAATTTTGCGAGGAATAAAAATTATATGAGGTAGTTAATTATTCTTTGTGAAGAGAGAATTGATACTATTTGATTACTGTAAAATCTAGTATCATACTGTAAGAGAGAAGGAAAGAATTAATTGAAAATTATTCCTACGTAGAATAGTACTATTGTAATACAGGTCTGGTGATTACCTGTACTGAAAGTAATTTATTAGGTGAGTTTATTAATTACTAAGAAAATGTTGACTTTGTCAGGAGAGGGTTTTATTCCTGTCTTACGTCATGGTTGTTCTTGTTTGAGTTCTTCATTGCGTTCTTCATGGTTGGTGTTACGTTTCCAGTATTTATTTATAGACCCTGCCTAGAATAATTAAGGACTTTAATAGATAAATCAATTCCTTCTCTCATATCCTATGCAGACTGGTTGCTCAACTTATCATTTGACTAATTTAAAAGTGTGTCTTGTAGTGCAGACGACAAATTTACAAACTGATAAATTGCGTACGTTAGCTAGATTGGAGTCGTTAAATTCCTCTAAATTAATATGCATTCGTTATGTCATTCAGCTCATCCGCCCCCATCCAATCTAAGAGATCTATAGGTCTATTATGCATAAAAATTAACTACGAAGAGGTTTAAAATAAGATTTAATAACTTTAACAATTAACAAATTACTCAAGATACGAGCGCGAAAGTCTGATTCTAAGAGCTCGATAAGCAACGTGCTAATAGTTACGAGAATAGTGCCGTGTATGAGTTCTAATGATTTTTGTCACCCTCAAAGGTAACTTATCTTGCAAAGGTTGCCACGTGTAGGTTCAATGATCCAGTCCAGACTGGTTTCTACCTCACTTCTTGCCATCAGTAGAAATGCGCACACCGCATAACACTGGAACTGTCTTTCAAGTCAACCCACTGTACGGACTTGTGAGTGTAGAAGTTAGACATGCAGACCTGCTTGTCTACGATGCCCCACGGTGGTAGGACTATCAACTCAATCTCCAAGAGTTGGAACCTGGCAATGCGTGGATCCCAAGATAGGACTCACAGACATAGGTATAGGCGTGAACCTGGGTGCCGACCTGGAACAAGAGCGTCTCCATAATCGTCCTGTTTAAATTCGCCTAACCTAAGCACGATTAGCCTTTAAATGCTTCGAGTTTAGAATCCCGACTGGCGTCATTTACAATTAGATTAGAAATATAATCTCACGCATGTTATGTTTAACAAGCATGACGTATGAATTACTAAACATTTACAACGTTAAACTTTTAGAGTTCATACAAAGGACAATTCAAATTAAGCAAGGCGCTTTACAATTTACATTAAAATTACAAGCAATAATTCGAATTACAAAGGAAATTCATGTCGAGCACAGCGCTCCTGGCTCTAGTGAATTTATAGTTATATAAATTAAAGTTACAATGAGAAAAGTTACAATGAATTTATATACAATAACTTATAGGTTTTAGTCATTTAACAACGAACCGTGCTTAGGCTATGATAGCAATGCATAGCACAAAAATCACATCCATATTCAACAATGCAAAATACAATTAAATAAATTCAATACCTTAGTGAGAAATCGAGGTGTTATCTCGATTGATCGCGTCGGCTTCCTATGTGATCAACGAATAGCGACAGCACGAAAACATCAGTACTACGGCTGGCTTCTGGTTTTTTCGGAGTGAGTAAAATAGGGTGCGCTCACATATTTATTAAAAATCATAAGGTGCATCACGTGACTGGTCACGTAGTATGTGGTTGGTTCGAGAATCTAGACAATGGCCTAAGAGTTACATAAAGTCTCTGACCTCTTTCTGGAAGTTTCTCGATAGGAGAGAACTTACACAAAGGGTTTTCAAATCTCAATATTTGAAGTAAACAAGTGGGTCAGAAAGTCATGACATTTTTATCAGACTGTGACAGTTGGTCTTAATTGAGTTTTTCATTGCGTTCTTCATGGTTGGTCTTAATTGAGTTCTTCATGGTTTTCTTACTATAATTTTTCATGGATGTTCTTGAGTTCTTCATGGCTATTCTTGCGTTCTTCATGGCTGTTCTTGAGTTCTTCATGGCTATTCTTGAGTTCTTCATGGCTGTTTTTGAGTTCTTCATTTTCGTTCATAATTGAGTTCTTCATGTTCGTTCATAATTGAGTTCTTCATGTTTGTTCTTAAATGAGTTCTTCAATGAGTTCTTCAAGAGAGATATATATATATAACAATTCACCAGTGATGATTTGAACTGTGAAACTTTGTCTCTTCAGGTCATAACCAAGCCCATTAGCATGCGAGATCAGTTAAACGAGAGAGAGGGTTGGGGTATGGGGGACTGACAAATGTGCCACATTTTGACCATTTCTACCCTAAATAAACTAAATGTTAATTAGAATGAACATAGGAAATTCAGTTAAGTTCAGTAAGAGATTCTCAAATAGCGTATTAATTTTGCCTTAAGTACTGAATTGAAGCAGTGTGTCAAAACAGAATAGGGTTATTCGGTATCCTAATCATCCTAGTAAAGTTATCCTAGCCTACTAGTCTACTAGTTTAAAACTTACAGTACCTTATATTAGAATGATAATCTAGATAATCTTTAACTCTCTTACGTTTAACTGTAATTATATATATTCATTTTGTACGTTGTTTGTTAATCGTAAGGGTGTTTGTATTATAAATGCCTGCAATTACGTCACTTATAGGCTTCAGATCTGCCAATCAAGATTACATGAGCTAATTAACCGTTACGAAATCGTAGAAGATTCTGTACAGAAATTCCCGGACACCGGAATATGCAGACCATAAATTACGAAATGATGCAATGCTGGAGGCTTACATCCTCACGTTTACCTAAACCAGAGATCTTGACACCAGCATTTTATTTACTTGATCTTTAAATGTTCTTAGAATCTTTCGGGCACAAGAAATGCACACGAAGCTTGAAGTTATTAAGCAAAATTGCAAAAATATGCACAGTACTTACACATAGACCCCTTCCCAACCCCCACCCAGGAAAAATACAGAGTAATATTTTTATAATCTTTTCTAAAACAGGAAATTATGTAACGTGAAATAACGAGACTTTCCTCTTTATGTGGCATTGTTCATATGACTTTCGGGTTCAAGTGATATTCCTGTTATCACTTTTTATTTAAAGGTGATATTGTTAATATTTTACGTTCAAGTTATTTAAAATACCTTCTTTAAATGAAAGATATATGAAGAATATTTCATTTAAAGAAGGTATTTTAAATATTTTATGTTCAAGTGTTATTCTGTTTCGACTATAATTTTTAGATGATAATGTTCATATGACTTTCCTTATTTGTCACGTGACTAATTTTTATTATGTGCTCCTAATTATCTTTTAAAGTTATGATTAGTCAAGATTTTTCTTGAAAAACAATATGCTTTTAGTATCCACATGTCTTTAGCAGCTTGAGGGTTTCTGTCAAATAACTGTGCAGTCCCGTTTTTGTTCAGATGTCGTTGTATTTAATTTTGCTATATTAATTAATTGTTACACACAGACTGCGTTTCTTCTTCACTTTTATTGAAGTGGAACATTTTCTTTTTCGATGTGTCATATTTAATTGACAGCAATTTTCTCAACCGGCCTCATTACTCGTCCAAGAAATATTACAGGAAGGAGAATGGATAACTAAGCCTCTATTTGTACTCTTCTCTTTGTCCTGGAGCACGAGATCACCTGGAGGGTAAGAGTTGTGGCCCTTTCATTTCCTTCAACAATTTAAGAAACAAACAACGTACTGTTCCTCCTCTGAGGTTTTTTTCTCTCCCTGTCAAGTGAGTGCTTAGGAGTGTTCTTGACTTCACTCATGGCCGTATTATGTGTGATGCTGTTTTGTTTTGTTTTGTTTTTAACAAAGATTACTTAGGCATATACTCATTTTAACCTTTACCAGAAATGAAATTTCAGAAAATTTATTGTTCTGAAATGACCCTTGAATATGACCTTTTCAATTACAATCAGCTCGTGGTTTTCTTGCTACATTAAGATTCTCGACCACTTGTAATTAGTTATGTTATTCATAATAATACTAACCTTAGCGAGTGAACTATGGCCAGAGGTGTCACAATTGGTCAGTTACGTCGGTCTACATTACGAATGGTGGTAAAGCCTTGAGTCATAGACGTGTTCGGAGATCAGGCAGCCCCTATTTACCGGTAACAAACCGTCATCGAGTGGTGGTAAAGCCTTGAGTCATAGACGTTTTCGGAGATCAGGCAGCCCCTATTCACTGGTAACAAACCGTCATCGGCTTAAAGGTTATGGTGATCGCAAAGCCTTGCAAAGAAACCTTATTTTTACTTCTTAGTACAAAGGACATTTTGACAATTGCTTTTGTGAGCACCTGCTTGTAGACAGTACTCTGTGTTTTTAAAGTTTATTTTTTTATGATGCGAATCAGGGACACAGCTAATGTAAATTGAGGACAACTAACCAAACTTTTTTTTAATCTGTCCACAAAATATACCGCCTTGCAATTAAAACAAAATCGAAAAAAAATATTAACATTCAAAGTGACTCTATTTAAAATTGTATTAGACCGTCCCATCATACTGACGCAAATTTTATTGGTTGACTTAAAATAGACGAACTCTCTGAATAGTGTAGCAGAACATGTCAAACTGATTGCATTAGTGCATAATGAACTCATAAGAGTCACACACTATAGTGTGCAATGCCCCTTTAAGATAAAGTTTTTTCTGAAACAAGTAAATGTTTGCTTGCAACATAACCGATAACAACAAGAAAGCATTTAGCAATTGTCCCATCACTTTTGACTTTCTCTGGAGTCTAAGATAACATACCATAATTTATCTGGAGTCTAAGACGACATACCAAAATTTGTCTGGAGTCTAAGATAACATACCAAAATTTGTCTGGGGTCTAAGATAACATACCAAAATTTGTCTGGAGTCTAAGATAGCATACATTAGACTTGTCTGTAGTCTAAGGTAGCATACATTAGACTTGTCTGGAGTCCGAGGTGACATATCAGAACATTATTTGCACTTGACTATCTCTGGAGCTTAAGATGACTTGTACCAGTTAAATGCAGAAAACTTTGTCTGGAGTCTATGATTGACTTATACCGAGACACTCAATGTCGTCAGTCTTTCCCTAAAATCTCAACATTTGCCCTATCATTACCTAAGCGCGCAACCCCACCCTATCCCACCCCACTTTCCTTATACACTCTTGTACAACAGTCAGGAGAAACCCAAAATCGTAGTCAATGCAGATAACTTCCGGGACCCTGTTCCGCTGCCTTTCTCTCATTCTCTCTAACACGTTTCTCACACCCGTGCAAGAATGATATCATGTGCGCGCCCTGCTTAGAGTCAAAGGAAATGTGCCCTTTAACGTCCCCAGAGCCATCAGTTGTAATCAGTAAGTCCTACAGTCACCAAGGTGATATAGGTTCCGAAGTACAGCCGCGGGTTTGGAGTCTCAAAATGCAGTCTGTCGTGACTGATAATGAACAAAGTCTTTATCGTTCCAACTCTGTTGATGGCAAACGTTGTCCAACTACAACTGGTGCGTTCGTTGCTGTGTTTAAACGAATGGGAACGGTGGTTGCAACTACCCCCACCCCCAAAAGAAAAGGCAACCTGACGTCTATCTATACTTTCCTCAGGTGTTGTGTACGTACGCAACAATCATTATGCATCGAGTTAGTTTAAATCTTTTCAACATACTAAATAGTGAATTCGAAAATTTATCATACGTTGAATGTAAAGAGGAAGAAAGAATGATTTCTTAACTACATTGCCACACACGCAAACACACAACTTGATTTTGCTTCCTTGTAGCCAAAATCAGCTAAGTTCTATTTCAATTCGCCATATCCATTATTGGATAGACAGCAGGTTAGCCATTTATCATATTAATATTTTCACACCAAATGATTGTTGCTAACTGTATTTATTCCCTCCAAATATTGACTGTGGGATAAACTAATCAGCTTGACCTGCATTTCGCTTCTAACTATTCTTGAACAAACTAATATAAAAACACTAAATCGTGAGTATCGCTTTATTGTACAAGACAAACAATGTAACAGCGAATAAATATTTTATATGACGTATAATATTAATGAGAGTGCGCCAAAGGTGACGTCACCAATAAAGCATAACCATGAGACTTAGGAGTTCCACACAATCCACATTTTACTGGATCCAGTATCTAGACGTTTACAAACATAAGTATTAAGTGGTTCGCAGTTTGATCAATGCTCCTTTCTTCCGAAATTTGACAAGCATTAGGAAACAGACAGCTGTGGTAACAATAACCTGGTTTACCTAATTATATTTCTAACGGTATTCACTCTTGATTCGCAAAGGCATATTGGCATTATTTGATTAAACCTTCTGTACGTAAATGCTTAGATATTAATTGTAGATAAATCATGTATATAATTTATCTTTGTTGACTGGCACAAAGTGTTTATTTAAAGATATCAACCACACTGAACAAATAAATATAATCTTTTTGTTTAAGGCAGTAATTGTGAATTATGAATTTTCAAAAACTGTAATTGTCCACAAATCTAGCTGTTTAATCATTCGCAATGAAAACCTGCACGAATATTATTATGAAATTTTAAAGAATAAAATATTGGTAGAATGTTCAGTAGCTATTGTAGAAAGGTTTTGCATCAACGGCCACTGTACAAGTTAGGCTATTTAGACCGGCATCTTGATATCAGAATTGGGTCTTAAAGTCTCGTATCTTCTGAAGTCTCGAATCTCTAAGTTTCGTCTCTCGAGATCGATACGTATTTTGGATTTTGTGTGTCGTGTGACTCACGTGACTTTAGCCATATCTACAGTGCGTTGATTGAATGAAACTTCTCTGTGGTGAAAATCATCAGAGTTGCTGTAAGTTTAATATCTATTGTGGGTAATAAAGCAATGTTTACTAAGAATAGCAGTACCTATTGATAATAAAGCAATCGTCGTGTAAATGGCACTGTAATAGCTATCGAGTGGTAAAAACAATACACAGTATGACCGGCAGTGTAATACCTGTTGACGAAAATAAAGTAACGCGAATATTGGGAGTGAATTGTGAAAAATTGCCGTGCTTTAAATGAACAGACATATTCGAGAAAAAACTCTGTGCCATAATGCAGATGGATAATCATTTTACAATAGCCAAACACTGGCTTTTTTTTTCAGAAAATAATTAAAGAAACAGTTTTAGGAGCGATCTTTTATTCTAAAAGTACTCGAATATAACACATTTGCATAAAGCATGACCTATCACGGAATCTGTGTATAGCTCTTTTTTATTATTTTTTTAAGCAAAAGTTTTAGAATAGTTTGGTGGTGAGGGCATGGAGTAGTGACGTCATTGTGGAGCATTACCGGAATCAGATTATGACAGACGAGTAAAGTTAGAGTGTAGTTTCTATATGTCTAATTTGCAAGTGGTTAGGCTTGTAATTATTGTCTTGCGTCCAAAATTAAGTAAAGAAATCACCGTTATTATCGCTTATCGTTACAATAGTGAACGAAGGGAAAATTCGCTTTCTGGGGGGTATGATGAAAGATTAGACATTAAATTGCAGTAATCATCCACCAGACACATTGCTCTTTGTATACGCATACCACTCGCTGAGAGAGATGCATGTTTCGACGGGTCCTGATTGATATATATCTCAGATTGTATCAGCAAAGCGAAATAAACATTTTAAAAAAAAAAAAAAAAAAAAAAAAAAAACCATGCTGCAAAGTTATATCTTTATCGTCTGTATTTCTCTGTGCGTGTGTGTGTGCGTGCGTGCGTGCGTGCATGTGTGTGTGTGTGTGTGTGTGTGTGTGTGTGTGTGTGTGTGTGTGTGTGTGTGTGTGTGAAGTATTTGCCTAGAATATTTTCCTGACATCATAGGTCACTGGAGCAGTTTGCTCGTTGCAGCAGAAAATATGGAAGTTGACTTCAAGGATCGCTGCATTTATGGTTGCTGGTTAACGATAGGCCTAGATGAAAACAACATGCAACATGTGCATAATAATAAATAAAACCTTAAAGCAGACAGGTTAATTGCAGGGTGTGAGGCGGGCGTTAAAGAGGTCAACTCCGAAGTAGTCACAAAGATAAGGACAATCTTTGCCACTCAGTACTCTTGCCACAAGTAAATCTCGTCTAAATAAATTAATTTGTATTTAAACGGTTTCTGTTAGACTGCTATTTTCAAAGTCATGTCCCCAAGCGATTAATATCGACATTTAAACACAGCTGGCAAACAAAATCAGATAACCAAGGGTTATTTGAACATATTTAAGGACAATTTTTTAGTAGGCCTACATGTCGGATTTTAGATCTATGGTTCTGAGTAGTTACAGCTGTAAACGGGTGCTTAGTTGGTTTTTTTTTTATTTTTTAAATGAAGAAACTATCTGCTGCTAATGTGTTCCATATATGCATTTTTATGATGTTCATTTTTATTGTTGGTTGCTTTAGGGATGAAAATATGTTGTTTAGTTCCATTCTTGTTGTTTGTTTGTTTGTAAGTATGGACACTGTCAAAATCTCCAGTATTACTCTCTCTCTCTCTCTCTCTCTCTCTCTCTCTCTCTCTCTCTCTCATGTGTGGGCTTTTCGTCATTTCTTGATGTTCATTCTATTTATAGTATTTATGTTCCCAGATGTTAAGGGATAATTTGTTTTGTATCTTCATGACAAGGATGGAGTTGCCTGCTCGGTGTGTTCTTGTTTTGTTTCAAACAGCAAAGAGCGACAACTCTCTCCCTTTGATACATTTTTAGTGCCTGAGGCATAAGCCTAGACTTTTGTATTTTAATATATAGACCAGCCCGACAGTGAGTACCAATCACTGGTTGCTGAGAACTCTGCGTGATCCTCAAGACGTCAGCCAGTTATCGTGAAGCCTTTGTGAAAGATATCAATGCATATCCCTAGGACTCGGAGCATTTACTGATTTAGGCAGTGGTTATTAACAAAATCACAGTGCGGCAAAACGTTACACAAATCTACGATTGACGTGTATGCACATGAGTGTGCATGTATGCGCATGTGTATGTAATGCGTATATATATATATGTACGCATATAATTATGTGTGTTTGTGTGCGGGGTTGTATGCGTGTGTTTTGTGTGCGCGCGTGCACGTATGCGTGTGATTATGTGAATATATGTATACTTACGTGTAAGCGCGCGTGTATGCGTGTTTGTGTGCGTTTAAGCGAGGTAATAATCCAAAGCTAGTTCAGTATAATTGTGTATGGGGTCTGAGGGGGGTATGGGTGGGTGGCTGTGTTTCTACTAGTTTAACCCTGACACAATCCTGGTTCACATCTGCTCACGCCCTTTTTGATTTCATTGCGCGCGCAAGGTGTGATGGACGAATGGACGGAGAGTTATTCGAATCGTTACATTCTGCAAATCGTTACACCTTGAAATCCCTTAGAATTTGTGTTATATATTTGACTGAGCTCGGTCGCAATTGTCCCCAATTGAAATGGCTGATATTAAATTAAAATGTTTTTGAATATCTCCACCCAACAATGCGTATTATTTCCACACTCGGATATCAGGTTGTTAGGCTTTGTAGGGTTTACATTTATTTGTATGGTCTTTGAATATTTTTTGGATTTGAAACAGAAGTCAAAGCTATTGTGCATGTTATATTTTGTTACACATATGCGGTAAACATTTTGACAGAACCATTTCACAAGGGGTAGAGAAATACCTTCTAGTGTATTAAGTTGCTTTGTTTACAGGCGTGTCCAGCTAAATATCGTCATGAGTGTTGTCACTAAACCTTGGGAGTGGTTCTTTCGCGCGATGCGATGTTAGAACGCGAATTCGTTATAATTACAATGCTTACGGTAAAAGTGAGTTTATTATAATTACAGTATATATCTGATAACACCAATGAATTCGTCATAATTACAATGCTTATGGTAAACGTGAGTTTATTATAATTACAATATATATCTGATAAAAGTGAATTCGTTATAATTACAATATATCTGATAACAGCGAATTCGTTATAATCACAATATATCTGATAAACATTCATTCAACAAATGACGGTCAAAGTGTCGCATTTCACTATAAGTCCTGTGAGTACTGTAAACGTACATTTATCATATTTTCTGTGTACGGTAAAAAGTGTATTCATCATGATTAATAAAAGTCCGGTAAAGGCCCATTTACTCTAATTAATTTAAGTACAGTTAAGGTCCATTCACTGTAATGACGGTGTACTGTAAAAGTGCATTTATTAGTGTTATTACTGTAGTTTTGTTAAATTTGTATTCATTTACTTACTGCACGTACAGTAAGCAAAGAATTCATTATTATAATTAGTGATAGGGTTTATAAACGTTCTAGAGGAAAGTCTGATGTCTGAGGAAGGAAGAGGAGAGGGAAGTGAAGAAGTTTGGGAGCAGTCTAGTAGGACGTCATGTTAAAAAAGTAGCGCTTTAGTATGCGTTTGTATGACGTCACGTTAAAAAGTAACGCTTTATTTCGTACCTGCTTGACATCACTTTCAAAGGTAACAACTTAACATCACGTTACAATTAACAATTAATATATTTTTTTAAAGTCCTTATCGCACTGACTGTAAAGTCTAATGTTTTCACTAACAGACCCACCTGTTCACACGAAACGAAGTTCTGTTTCGAAACGCAAGATTGTGAACAAGTCTTTAGTAACAAACACGCGCATTATGCGCGGAAAAATAATCGGCTGGTATCGGCTAACTGACCCAAAAACTTTCTTCAAATTATGACTATGACCGCAACAACCACGAGTGCTTGAAGTGGACATTCCGCAGAATTTAACGTCAGGCTGTCAGTTTGCTTGTTTTTATTTTTTTAAACGAAATGTCTGGAAGTAAGAATATAAAAAAAGCTATTCACAATGCAAGCCTAAGGTGTTCCCATTGTCATCTTGTTCCTCGGTGCCTAGGAATTATGTCCCCTGGCATTTCGAGAACAGTGTAGAACTAACGCTAACCGGAAGACGAAGTACTTTTTCCTCCTATCGTATTCGAGCGCACTTTTCAAATGGATTTAAAAGAAAAATTTCAGAAACGAATAACAGTTATTAAAACTTAGAACAAAGAAAAAATATATTAATACATTCCATTGAAACCATGCGACGACACCTCATTTGGTTTGATACGATTTCCGAAGGTGATAAACTTGCATTTGTCGTACTAATATCAGTTCGTCTCGTTTGTCAATTGCTGTATGTCCTCCACAGTTCATTGCGATTTTCCACGTTCCATTTGTAATTGTTGTTGAATGTGTTACGGTTTCTCTCTCTCTCTCTTTCTCTCTCTCTCTCTCTCCCTCTCTCTCTCTCTCTCTCTCTCAGGATGTTGCGTTAAGGAATTAGGGCTGCGTTTAAGGGACCTCAGAGAGACAGACGGACAGAAAGACAGAGAGGAAAATAGAGGTTTAAAAGTGTAATGGTTTGTGTTATTCCGTTAATTAAGGTACAAGTAATTTCACGACGACACACACAAGAGCTACGCGTGAGGTTCACAAGGCTGTGACGTAACACTGGTTTCTTTAAGACATTTCTTTCATCTACGCGTGACGTCAGCACTTGTCGCGCCTTTTACAAGGCAGGACTGTGTACACTTCTGAAGGTCACGAATCCACGTCAGAACAAAAAATGTCGCAATAAAGGCCATTTGAACAAGCTTGACTGTCCTAAGCATTTGTATGACACTGTTGATATACAGATGGATGTTCTGTGACTGAGGACGAGGAGAGGTTACATTTATCATTACAGTTGATTTATAACTTCAGAAGTAATCGTAAGTGACTCAAAGAACTATTCCTTTATTTTTACAAAGAGACAATAAGGTCCATTAGTACATGGCTTTGGAGAGTTACTCACTGATAGGTTTTAATTAGTCTTTAACTCTACTGTGTAGCGTGCGTGTTTCTGTTCGTGTGTGTAATATAAATCCATGTTTTAATTTTAAAATATTCAGTATAATTAATCCATAGTTAAGCAATAAGAAAGAATAAGTGTCAAGCGCAATTCATGTTTGGAATTTAAAGGTACTCAGTACCTCAGAATTAATTGTTCGATAAAATACTTTTTGAGAGAGAAAGAAGAACGAATGTAAATATAAAATTAGTATTAGCAGTATATCCATATGACTCGCCTTGACAGCGTCATGATTACTAAACTCGTAGTATAGCTCTTTACGTTGTGCTAGTCGACCGCTGGGGGGAGGGGCCGCTGATTAACACACCACGCGGTAAAAATTGACCTAACAAAGCGATTACGCATTATTACGAAACCTCTCAAGCATCTCAATAAAAACGCCATCATGTCTGACGACACAAGGATAATTTAAAATGCCATAGCTATAGTGCTCACAAAGAAACTCCCTAACACAGTCCCTTGTATTGTACTCATGATGCTTCGTGCAAAGCCAGTTCGAATCCCCGGCCTTAGCAGGGCAGACAGTGTGTTAACTACATACAGTGTTGTACATATTATGTTCTTTTTTTCTGGAATCTTGGAAAAGTTAGCACCAAGCAAGCAATACTCCACTCATAGAGTACTGCTAGAGTAGGTCAAGCTCTCTCACTCTCTGTTACGTAAGGTCAGCCCAAGTGACGTATGGGGATATATATCTATGGCCTGTCGCTTGCCACCAGTCACACTCTACAAAACCTACAGGGACGTGACACTATTCGCGGAATGAACGATGTCACATCCTTCATAGTTTGTGTGTCATGTGTGTCTGTGTGTCTGTATAAATGTATGTGCATGTATGCACGCGCGCGCGTGTGTATGCATATATTAAATGTACGTGTGTATGTGTGCGTGTGTGCATTTGTAAATGTGTGTATTCGTGTAAATGTACGTGTGTGTGTATGTGTGAGTGATATGTGTGTGCTAACCCAGTACAAAGATAACTATTTTTATTTCGTAAGGATAGAAGGGGCTGCAAACGGGTTAAGCGAACTTGTGTATAATTATGCGTGCGTGTACGTGTGTATGTATGTGTGGGTAAGAGAGAGGTGGGTGGGTCCCTATATACTGCTGCTAATATCTAAGGAAAATGTTTGGGAACACGTCACCTTACTGTGCAGCTTCGGCACGCGACACTCGATCACGTGGACCAGAATGCATCACCAGTGACTTACGGTGATGATCTCCCCAAACTCTGTACTTTTAAATTGCGCCCTTTTTTTTCTTCTGTTTAATGGGTTACCAGCACTGAGGAAACAGAGGCTGTTTGTCTGGACTGACGCAAGGCTTCATGTTATCGCTAAATATTCAAAAATTTTGTCGGCAGTCCGGTACTGATCGGCCAAGGTCGAGGGTGACTGACGGCTTTGAGTGGAAGCTCAGTGAGTTTTCTTTCACCCTCGTAGCATCCGGCGGCCTACTGTATCCCATTTTTAACTTCTCAGTAGTCTTGAGATTGTGCGACTGTTAGCACACGAGACACGATTTATAGTCTCCATCTGACGGACAAACCGCTAAGCCCACCACTCCTAGCTAGGGCGCGGCCCGGAATAAATATATATATCATGACCGGGAATCACACCAGAACCACTCGAGCGAGTGCCTAGTGTTCTACCATGTGCGATACCGCGTCCTTAAACTAAGGAAAAAAAAGTATTGGCCCCTTGAAAACGTTCATTGACAACCGGTTTCCGGGTGGGTCTGCAGGAGGCGTGATTAGAATTCACTCACGCCCCTCTTTCCCCAAAACTCAAAGCCCAAAACCCTCCCAAAAAAGATCCCCCCCCCCAAAAAAAAAAAGAAATTAGTAATGCTTTCCGGCCTTGCAGTAGTGTACGGGATCATATTGAACTTGCATTAATGATTTTTATTCGTAGCTGGTTTTGGTGTCCACATTTCTTTGGGAGTCACAAGATTATGGTTTTGAACGTGGAATAACGAGTGATATTCAAGGATATACAGATATTCGGTGTATGAAATGTGTTTTTGAATGAAAAGAAAAGTAAGTTAATGAGAAGACTATCGCACGTGGACTAGTCTCTTATCATTCACGGCTAATCCGACAGTTCATAATCGGAATTGAATGCACATGTGTCGATATTAAACCCAGGCATTTTCATGAAGTGAGCTAAAAGGGAAAAACGGAAGAAAAGTGAAGGAAAAATAAAACTTCGAAGTGAATTAAGCAGAGGAAAGAAAGAATAGGGTTAAAGGAAGACAGATGTTTAAAGGTATGTTCTTGTGTTGTTGATTTTCTTCTGTTAAGTTTGCTATTACCTGGTTGTGTTTGTTTTCACAGATCTAAATCACATTAACCTTGTCCATGCTACTATACACTTGTTTTTGTTTTCACATATTTAAATCACATTAAGTTTGTCTATGCTATTATAGTTTTGTTTGTTTTCACAGATCTAAATCACATTAAGCTTGTCCCTGCTACCATACACTTGTTTTTGTTTGTTCGCCTTGCTAATTTAATAATAATTACTCGCCGAGCACAGTAGAATGTCGAGCTTAAAGCTCTGCATATTAAGAACGTTTTCAAGTAGCTTTCATCGTCGATCCGTGTTCTCGTTGTATATTTCCACGTTCTTTGTCGTTCGTATCTAAATCGCTTTATTGCAAGTCAGTGTTGGATCTGTTGGTGATTGACATATTGTTGAGTAAGCATAATATCAAAGTTGTTAAATGTCTTGATTTATCACATTAGGTTAAGTGAAAAAAAATCTAATACGGCTTATTAAAAATTTGTTTCAACAACCACATAAGTACATAGGGTGCGAAGTATTTTGAATTGCAAATTTAGCGGCTTAAAATTAACTTATGACATGCCTTGAAGATATATATATATAAACCCTAAATATTTTTTTAAAAATAAATACTGATTAAAAAAATGAAAAATCGGAAAAGAATAGAAGGGAGATAAAGTCAATTGCATAACATGTACGAAATTTTCTTTGAGATTTCAAAGGAGCGAATTCCCTGCTTATCAAACTCTCTTCACCTTGTGCGTTCGCGAGAGAGAGGGGAGACAATTTAAATTTAATTTAATAGAAGAAGTACTTCTCGTTAAGAATGAAGATGAGGGGAAAAAATCTGTGTACGTTCAGTGCGAGATTTGGCGAGAGTGAGAAAGTTCAGATAAACGAAGCCTTCCTATAATAAATTTCCTGGGAATCAAGTACCAGAGTGGCAAGCCTGCTGGCTCTACCTATTCACCCGAATTTTTTTTGTTTTTAAATCGGGGTCAGCACCTAAGAAGTTTTGGTAGCAAGCTCAAACAACCGCCATTTCCACGCACACAGGAAAAATATTAGAACGTTGGTCACCACCCGACGTGTTCGTACGTGCGTTTCAAACAGGTCAGAGTTCAAAAGTTAAGCCCGTGAAGGGTGAGAGGTAATAGTTACTTGACAGGTGGGGTACACCCGCGAGATAAGTGGACAATGATAATATCTGTGTGCGTGCATGTGTGTGGTGTGTGTGTGTGTGTGTGTGTGTGTGTGTGTGTGTGTGTGTGTGTGTGTGTGTGTGTGTGTGTTTGCTGGGAGGGGAAGGTCGGATCACTAAATAAGAGCCAATACCTAGGGTACTCCGTACCAGACATTTAACGTGCCTGATACCCGGCAGATTTGGGTAGCATGGTTAGAAAGAATATTAATGATAGGAGACATGGTCGGGAGAAAAAAATCAATTATTTACGTTAAGTTTTCACGATACTATTTTTACATTAATACTGTTTTCAAAGGTTGCTCTGTAAAAAAAAAAAAAAAAAATAGCCTGTCTGATTTCACTTATATTAAAACTTCTGCAGGCTTGAGTCACTTTGGGCGAATTCATGAAAATAGTTTTGTAAAAGTGTGGGTGAGGCGCCTATTGTTCTTTGTAACAACAGGCGGTGAGGCAGGATTTAGATAACTTTCAAAACAACGTCGCGCCTACACTGATCGGGACTTTCTGGTTTATTAATTCAGGATCACACACACGCACGCATACATTTTCATCACACTATCCCACCCACCCACCCCCCGTCCTTGTCATTTATAATGCGCACATCGAGCTCTGGCCTTGGAGAGTCACAAAATAGCCCGGATGCTTTTTTCAATGACCTGTTTAGAATGTCTAGAAATTTAAATGCGCTGCTAACTCAGTACCCTTTTTTTAAAATATAAATTCAAATACTTTTACCCTTGTACCTTTTAATTTACATGTTATGGAGTGTTTCTGTGCAGTTCGCTTGTTGTACTTAGAGAAAATAAATTAATATATGAGGAAAATTAGTTCGTTCGAACGTTTATATTTTTTCTTGTTTTCCAAGGAACTATAAATACGTTATGATCGGACGACTTGTCGAGTTTGTACCGTATTTTAAATAATAAACGCATTTTAATGGCAGCATCCCCAGTGAATATACATATTAATTTGAAGACAGCTGTGGAGCTAGGTGGGGGGGTTGGGGTTGAGAACTTAGCGAGATCAAGATACCGGTCTTGCAACTGTGTAGAAGTAAATTTACGCCGTCTTCTCTATTAGGGCCATTGGGCCATTCCTAGAAATATACTCTAGAATATCATCTAACCAGAACATGCTCTCTCACTAACATTTAACCAGAAAATGCTTTAACTAACATGTAACTAGAACATGCAGCTCTCACTAAATTTTAACCAGAACACTCTCACTAACATTTAACCAGAACACACTCTCAGTAACGTTAACCAGAACACACTCTGACTAACGTTTAGCTAGAACACTCTCGTTAACATTTAACCAGAGCACACTGTCTCACTAACATTGAACCAGAACACTCTCCCATTAATATTTAACCAGAACACACTCCGACTAAAATTTAGCTAGAACACTCTCTCGTTAACATTGAACTAGAACACACTCTCACTAACGTTTCGCTAGAACACAGTAATTTCAAACTTGGAACACTCCCTCCGTAACTTCTAACCATGCAGTTCACACATACTAGCTCAGTATTGTCGCGTTTGTCAAATGCGTAGTGATCTTAACTAATAGGTAACAAATTATTTAAATAATAATAATACACTTTATAAATTATTCTGAACTGAAGGATGCACCATACGTACTTATGTTTCTTCTACCCCCGTTATCGCCAACTTTTCACTCATAGCTTCCACGACTAAAATGTCATAGATTTTCTCCGGTTTCGAACCCTGGCGTTTGGCCGGGCGTTACGTGGCGGGAAGTTGATCGACACCTTTGTGCAGAGCGTGCAAAAAGCTCTTTCTTGAACAGACGTTCATTGACCAAACCTTACTCCTCAGTTTCGCATAAACAGTTCCCATACAGTAACCCCAAACCCCGCCAGGCCGCCACTACCCCGAGAAGGTCAATGCATGTCTAAGCCTCTTCTTTCTGCGTCATCAACTTTGTGAAAAATCAGGAGATAGGAGAAAAAAAAGAGGGAAGGGGAAGAGCAAAGCAAGTAAAAGAGAGAAAAAAATAGGAAGAAATATTTAACCCTGAGACGCTGCATAGCAAGAGACGTAAAGGAAGGAAGACATTTCCTTCCTAATGGTCCACACACACACACACACACACTCTCTCTCCCAACCACACACACTCTCTCTCTCTCACACACACACACACTCTCTCTCACACACACACACTCTCTCTCTCTCACACACACACACACACACACTACCTCCGCCTTCATATCCCTCATTCGATCTAAACCGTTCAGTTTACTACAATCCCCAGTGTGGCAAATAGTGTATTCTGTGCAATAGAGAAGCGAGAAAGAACACAAAACGACAATTTAGTGAAAACAAAATAAGAATAATCGTTGTACGCTGTCACGAACTAGTATTTCCCGTTCAAAATGATTCAACTAGTTCACTAGTACAAACAATATCCAATAACAGGGGTGGCGCGGTAAACAGCTAGTCGAAACTATGTCTGCACATTAAATTCTTCTCGCATAACGAGTGTGGGGGGGGGGAGGAGGGAACATTCTTATGTAATTTTTTTTTTAATACTGATATTTTGACAGTTTTTCTTTGTGATTAATTTGAGGCTGAAGGCCACACTCGTCGACGGCTGGCTTTACAGGCGATCAAAATCTGACTCTAGCATAGCACATAAGATAACGAATGTGCTGCTGACAAGCGGTATTTCTTTCCATCTACGGGAAGTAACTCTTTAATTAATGATGAGGATTGCTCCTCTTTGTGCTCTCTATTGTTATAAAAATGGTACAAAAAAAAAAGAAGAGAGAGAAATTAAATATTGCTTTGTTATTTATTTCTTCCTTGGTCGCACTTTCCTTGATGTTACTTTTTTTCCTCGCCATAGATCAAGGACATCTGTAAATAGAGTAGTTATTTAAAAACATAAATCTGAAATAAAGTGGAAATGAAATAAGAAAAATTGTGACACGTTTAAAAAAGGGGCCGTCTGGTTTCGCGAAAGTGTGAAATTCCGATCTACAAAAGGACACAAGTCCTTGATTCTGAGACTTTCAAAGAAAAACATTATTGTCGCTGTTGAACACCGCGTGCAGACAGGTCTGAATGAAGAAACGAGACATGCCAGTGCTCGGTGCTGTGACCTGTATGATCAATTCTGTAACTATGGAGTGAAAAGCAAAGCAGCGTTAACAGGGTATTGAATTTTCTGCCTAACTATTATCAGACACGAAAATATAGGACAGCACAACATCTTAACTATAAATAGTGCAATACAGCCATTGGTCTTTTAATAACATAATCTTACAATGATTGTCTCATCAGCTCGGCTAACCGAACCGTGGAGATTTTTCATGACATGCTAATAACTCACATATAATCTAGTGCATTCTTCTTGACAGCACAGACCCTCTGATATTCTGAAACGCAAACATATCATAATGAAGAGTGGGGAGGAGTACATTATTGTCGATACACATTAGCGTTGTAGGATGGCATTTGTCGGAATGGATATCCACTCATTCAAGTAGAAATAAATAATTTAGCAAGACTTATCATAAGTAAGAATATGTTTAAATAGTTCATGCCGTGTTCAGTTGTTATACTAATAGTAACAATTATTTCCCTTGCTTTCTGGATCTGCGTGAACTATCGCTACGCTGTAGCCGCCTACTACCAATCTCAAGAAAGCAAGGGAAATAACTGCTTACAGATATTGCCCATGGCACAGTTGTGATTATTAGCGTCTGGGGTTTTGCTGTGTAGATTACTACCTTTTGACATAACTTGTGATTTTTAGCCATCAAAATGGATGGTTCGTAGAAAACCTTACTATTTACAACCACAATCAGAGTGTGTATTTAGATGTGACTTTCGTACTGCACTTTACTCTCCACCCACCCCACCTCGCAGTAGCAAAGCTTTGCTCTCTGTAAGCTTCTGTAAACGGCTACAATGTAACACTTTCATTAAATTTATTTAATAAATAAAAACTGTGACATGACATATTCAAATTATGAATATAGAATGGGTGTTTACAGTTTTTACTGTTGCATCGATTAACTTTGGTCCACAAGAATAATGTACACTACGATAATTCACCCGTCTTTTTATGTCTGACAGTTAAATAATATTGCGTAATGCAATTACGGGTTATTTATTACAGATGGTCTTTCCTTTGACAATAATTCTGACCTGACTTTTAGCTCTACATTCTTAGAATGAGACTCCACATCAGATTCCAAAGCATACCAATAACATTACCTCTACGGTCGTAGTCATTTCTACAATTCAGGCAGCATTCCTTTGAATTGTTTCTAAAATTTTGGATATTTTTTAACATGTGGGGATTTCCATCGAGCTAGCATATTCCAGTAAAGAGTTTGCAAAATTTTGAGGTGTGGGATAATTCAGGGACAGTCAGCGACGTCGCGATGTGAAAAAACTACAGCGAACTGTCTTGCAAGTGTAGTGAATGTGGGTGTTTCATTGAAAGTAATTTTAGCCTCGTTATAAAAAAAAACAAAAAAACAATGTAATCACTTGAGAGTGGCAATCTCTTATGTGCGCATGCGCGCGCACGATTAATGATACTAAGAAGCAGATAATATTTTTAAAAGTAATTTTACTGGTGACGTTTTATTTTAGCATGAAGTGTAGATACCCTGTTTTACGTATAATTAAAATATGCAAGTCATGTGTACATTCATTCATATAACATTTTTAATTTATGAGTAGGTAAAGACGCGCAGAGATGAGGTCCCTGATACAAAAACGTTGTTTGTTATATCAAATCTATGCAGTATTTGTATACACAAAATGATAAAACATTTCTTCGTTTAAAAAAATATGTACAGTTTATGCATAGTAAATAGGCAAGAACAGTTTTATAGCAGCTGGTTGAATTTTCGAAGCGAACACGTGATATCACTTAACGCTGATTACTTTTTTCTCTGTAAAGTCATCAGTTATCAGATAACAACGATAAGTGCACCTCTAGGACGGAAGGAAAGGTTTTCAGCTACCTGAGCGTGCTTTGAACACACCTAACATTCCAGTTAATCAAACTCAACGCCCTGTTTGTGACGTTTGGAAAGTTGTCCTCCATCCTACTTGTTACTGATACGCACTCAATCTCTCTCTCTCTCTCTCTCTCTCTCTCTCTCTCTCTCTCTCTCTCTCTCTCTCTCTCTCTCTCTCTCTCTCTCTCTCACGCATACACACACATACATACTCACACACACACACCTATACACACATGAAAGACAACAATAATTATAATACGTAGTTAAAATGATTTTATCACACTTTTTGAAACACCCATTCTCACACATTAACTTCTCAACTTCTTTCATGATCAATCAATCAACCAACCAACCAATCCATCAATCAATCAATCAATAACCGTGAGTTGAGATATGACTCACTCACTAATAAGTAATATCTATGTGACAAGAAAATATTTTTTAAAGTTTAAATAAAGCTACTCTCAATCAAATAGCTTAGGGAGCTATAATATTCTGCTCATACTGCAAGCAGTAGAAAGATTCTCTTTAGTCGTGGTCGGTTTCAGTCAATTGGCAACAAGTTTATTTAATGAGGGGTCGGGGTAAGGAAGTTACATTGAAAAGAAGCGACCAGTTATTACGATTTGAGTTAACCTCGTTGTTTGGACTCTTTGTCTATCTGAAATGCGCAGCTGCATGAACCTTTAGACAGCGGTTGACCTGGTTCACAGGGTGTGTCGTACGTGCACCTCACGCGCAATTGCGTTTGTATATTAATTAGATATTGTTGTTTTTTGAACATAGAGTTATTGACCCCACAGAAAAGGGTTCAAGAAAGATAATAGTGCTGATGATGATGAGACGAAAATTATTCGAAGTTGGACGGGAGAGAGAGGAGGAAGAGGAGGGAAGGGGGAGTGAGGTGGAAGAGGAGGGAAGGGGGAGTGAGGAGGAAGAGGGGGGAAGGGGAGAGAGGAGGAAGAGGAAGGAAGGAGGAAGAGAGGAGAGAAAGAAGAGAAGGGAAGAAAAGAGAAAGAGACGCAGAGCAAGACAAACACATACGACGCTGACATAAACGCACGAGCGAGTGCACATGCACGCAAATAGATAGAAGGAGGGGCTAAAAAAAAAAAAAAAGAAGAAGAACTTTTCGAAAAGCGGAGAGAAAGAATGGGCAGGAAGAGAAAATCAAGTGAAAAACAGAGATAAAATCAAGTGAATGGTCGACAGTAATCATTTCTAAGAAAAATAAATGTTATCTGAAAATCACGGTATCATAAAGTGTCCCGGCTCCGAGCATCATCTGACGCAGAAGGCAGTTCACTAGTTTAGTCTATATCTCTCTTATCTGACAGAAGGCAGTTCACTACTTTAGTCTATATCTCTCTTATCTGCCAGACAAACGAAATAAACGAACATCCACCACCCACCCCGCTTCATGCTCATTTGAAATAAAAATGTGAGATACTGTCACCAATTAGCGGAAACAATACACAAAATCGAAGAGCCAACACGCAATCTCAAATCAAGACCAGAAAACAAGCCGCAAACGCTAAAGAAATAAATTTTAAATATTTATGAGAGCAGGATGGTCAGTTATTTATATTATTACATCCGCACAGTAATTTCGATTTACTGAACGCGTTCAATGAACTGAATAAAACCTAATTGTTGGAGAGCCCCAGTCGTCTGAAAACACCCCCCCCCTCCATTCCTTCAAATTAGTGAGTTTGCCCTTTGCTAATTAATTCCTCTGAATTTCACTCCAGTGGTGGAAAAGAATGGTTTTCAATTTACATCTTTCAAGTAACCTATACTTATGGTAATTGTTCCGGGGTCGTTTGGTTTATATTTTGTTGTTTGTTTTTTTCCAGCCGGACATCGACAATCATGCACTCAGTGTTTCTGTAACTGTTGTTACATTATGTTTGGGGTGGGTCAGGAACGATATATTTTACGACAATAGAGTGTGTAAGTGTGACTGAACTTTATTCTGCATTAATTAACCTCGCGCCTAGTGTACTGACATCCTGGTCTTGCTGCCATCTCTCTTTTACTCTGAGTGTTGTTTATTTCTCTGTTGTCTCTTTCTCCCTCTGCTGTCTTTGTTGTCTCTTTCTCCCTCTGCTGTCTCTGTTGTCTCTTTCTCCCTCTTCTGTCTTTGTTGTCTTTTTCTCCCTCTGCTGTCTCTGTTGTCTCTTTCTCCCTCTGCTGTCTCTGTTGTCTCCCTGTTTCAGTTGTCCCTCTATATTGTCTCTCTGTTTCTTTTTTTCCCCTCCATTGTCTCTGTTTTTCTTTCCCTCTGTTATCTCTTTTTGTTGTCTCCTCCTGCAGTTGTCCTTCTTTGTTATCTCTTTTATACTTTTATCTCTGTTATCTCTTTTATATATTTATTAGAATGGGTTTTTGTTAGTACGTTTGTGTGTATTTTAATATATAATTTATTGTGTTCTAATTCTTTTAAATCGGAAATCTAACGTTGGCACTTTCTGAGAACTCGTAACCTTTCAGATTTTAATATGCTAAACACCTTGTTCGTCTTCCTCCGCCTTTCTCTCACTCTCTCTTCCCCGTTCTCGCTCTTTCTCTCTTTCTCTTCTAGTCGTATGAGCACACAAGTCTACAGTGAAAAGCGGATCTGCACGCCTCTTGCTTACATTGTCCCACACACACCCCACTCCCGAATGAAACTAATGATTCGTTAACCCTTAATCACATACTTAGCCAGAACAACGCTTGCCCGTTTTCCGAACGCGTGCACGTCAGTAAAGAATAATCTTCGCGTGTAGAGATACCAGAAAAAATTTCTTTTCCTGAAATGTTCTCTACCTAACTCATGCACGTCTTACATGCAATATTTTTTTAGACCTTTGTGTGTTGAAAGACCACTCGCACTGAAGACAAGCGCTGCCGAATTTGTCAATTTACAGAAAACAATTCTCGTGTTGCGAAGTTGTTGCGCGGCTTACTTGTGTTCGTTCCTGTCAACGTCGTAGTGTCCTAAAGTCAGGAATCGTCAATTTGCTATGTGTTTAATTTATTGCGCAGTGCAAACACTTCTTTCCTAGATTATCATCAGCGTCGCGAGCAGAGTCCGTCTTCTCCAGTGTCGCGAGCAGAGTCCGTCTTCTCCAGCGTCGCGAGCAGAGTCCGTCTTCTAAAAATAGTCACGCGTATTTAGACTTGAGACGTTAACTATTAAGTGAGCACTGCGGTAGAAGGTCAAAGTGCAAACTTGGCAGTCCATTGCGCTTAAAGTTGGTTTCAGAAAACGTACTATACAAGCACACACACCCAAAATAAACCAAGCAATAAAAACAGCAGCAACACACACACATAAAAATATTTCTTTTGTTGACACAATTTTGTTTTTACACGACACGCGAAATTTAATTTAAAATAAGTAAACGTTAGGTCAAAACCTAACAGGACTCAAGCATGTTCAGAATGAACTTCCTGAAAGGCGTTGGTTGCAGAATATCTGTATTCTTAGCCGAGCTCGTAGTTATGGTGACCTTAAGTAAGTCCCCTTAAATCTTTTGTAGAATGGGGCGTTGTTTCTTCGGCGGTGACAAAGTGCTCGGCACTCGACGCTGTTGGTGACTAAAACGCTGTTGGTGACTAAAACGTTAGGTGCGAGCTAATTAGGTGGATTTTACTTTTTGTTTTAAATCACAACAAATGGAAGCCGCGAATTTAGCAATTGCTTGGAACAAATTGCCCCTTCCACTTTGTAACATCCGGGTCTCCGGCAAATCCATTCACTAAACATCAAACTCCTAGCCACGCTTCTCTAGTCTATGTGTCTCTCTATCTCTTTCACTTTTCTCTCCTCCTTTCTGCGTCTTATGTCAGTCTGTCTCGATATCTGTGTTTGTTTCTATCTATCTATTCGAAAACTTTTCCCAGCATCCCCCTCAGTGCTAAGCGATTGTATTAGATGACACTCGTTTCAAGAAACTGCCCTTAAGACTGTCTAGCGTTACTTGATAGTTTCATGTAAACGCCCGCAGTGAACTTTACAGATTGACACAGGAACGCTACAACACAGTCGTAAATGTAACAGAGACAGGAAGTGAAAACACCTTTATTACAAGTAGTGACACACACACAAAGGTTCCTCCTCTGCCTGTCAGCTGTAGAGACAATAGATTCCGTGACGCCTATACCACACAAGTTATTGGATATGATTATTATTATTATTTAATCACCCATAACTATTTACAAGTGATGAGAAAGTTAATTTATGTCATTAATAATTCTCCAGAATTGTCTCTCTCACTTGACGGATATGTGGCGCTGTAAACGTTTTCTCTCATAACATTAAAGAGAAACATTAACCGTCACACAATATTGTCGTAGGTGGAAAACTTCTTGCTAAAGGAGAAGACAAATCCATCTTTTAATCTATATTTAGCGAGCCCCCATTCAGCATATGGTCATCAATAAGTGTAAGACGGTCAATAAATTTATTAAATCAACAATCAAATATAGAACATATGAATATAATCAAAGAGAGTTGACATTTACATCACTTTCACAAGAATATTCTATTAATGCTGGACAATCGTTCAGTTTATCCTAACATAGACATAAGCAGTCAATTAACATCAATATATCTTCGAGTTCATGGATATCATCACGGAAATGAGAGTTGAGCTTTAGACAAATCATTAAAAGTCAATACACATAAACTTTTCAAAGATGGCGGCTATTGCGGGCACGTGTTTTCAATCATACGGTTTGCAACAAGTCACTGTGTCTTTTTTATTCAGGCAAGGTTCCATATGCCCTTTCTAGACATGTTACACAACTGTTCCAGAATCTTCGATGCACTCACAAGCACACCTGGGAGAGTCATCCTAAACTTCGCATGCACTATCATATTACGTCACAAGGGGTGTTCTAGAATCTTCATGAGTGTTCACTGACACACCACAAGGAATATTCAAAATGATCCTCATGAATTCTCGAGACCAAACTAAAACCAAACTTTTCTCTGTATTGGATCTCTAACTGAATTCATAGGATTCAACTTACAGCAACACGTTTTACTGATAAGTTGATGACACTTCTGGATCCACACACCAACGTGACCAAGCAGAGTACAGTAGCTGCTGCAGCATGAAGTGACAAGATGAAAAAAGCGTGCTTTATCTACAAAAGTCAAATTAAAGCGGCACTAAATTTCAAGCAGGTTTCATCTCTAAGCTCCTTTCACTCTTACAAACATTCTCAACTTACAAATCCAGCAACAATTCCATTAACACATGCAGCATAAGAAATATAGCATCGATCAAAAATCACAATTATAATGTACAACATAGTCAAATTATCGAACATAGAAAAATGGATCAATTACATAAGCATTCTCCAATTCAAACCACAGATCAATAGCAAACATGTACGAAACACTCTAAGTCCATTATTTCTTTATTAGTCAGTTACCATAATCTAACAATCGCATTTATGATTGGACTTGAGTTATGTTCGAATTCAAAGGGATTAGAATAGAGCACTTCTTCAACAAAGAAACTTCCGGTCCTTCCCCATTGGATGAATTTGTTATGAACAAGTGTGAGACTATGTAGTCAGAAAAACTACTCATCCAGTTCGAAATTGTTTGGATTGCAGCCTATTTCTAGCCTATTCACCACTTGCGTTGTTTACTTTCAACTTACACACTTGCAAAATATAACATCATAAGGAGTACCCAAGGTCGGGTCACTTTGACAATTTATATAACAACTAAGTCTAGAAATAAGGATGGGCAAATTTATTCCGCCACAGAGTCAGATTCTGACAGGAACACACACACACACACACACACACACACACACACACACACACACACACACACACACACACACATACACACACATACACAGACCACGATTAAGGACTTTCAAACAAATAGATTGAAATGTTAAACTTCGAATCACTGCCCTCTTAAAATACTTGAAGCAAATGGACGTAAAGGTTAAACAGTGTCCTGAAAGAAGAACTATTTTCCCACAGTTCTATAAAAGACACACACACACGTACCACACACAATTTAAATACAGTAGGTGCGTCAATCTTGTCGAGGATACGAAAGAAACATAAAGGCAATATAAATCATTTGCAGTAATTCATCTTGTTTACATGTCTGGTTACATTTTAAGGCTGCTCGTTTTATTGTACCAACTCACTGAAGTGTGACAGTTTTGGTTTGGATTTTAGGGGGTTGTTTGGGTTTGGTCGTTTTGGGGACTTTTATTTTAGTACCGTTACACCTGCAGATTTTAAGTGGGGCATTGCTCCTGCGCTTATGGAAAGCGTTTACTATTTGTCTTCTAATATTAAATTTTGCTTATAATTCTAGTTAATTTTAGTGTTTACCGACTCCTTCTATGAGATATATCCACCCACGACAGCAAGGAAATGCATGCAGTAAAAATGGCAGAAAATCAGTTACTTGAGCTGTGAACAGACATCGTTAGTCCACATGTTATCCTTAGGAACACAACTGACCCCCAGCGAAACAGACTATCTGGTTCTTTCAAAATTAAATATATTCCTGAATTTGGGATTGAGCGTTTTCTTGGATTGAACAGTATATACTAACTTGTGACAGCTGTTAAACGTAACGGTGTTGGAAAGTGGATGCAGGATGATGACCAAGAGGTTGTGGACTTACGACCTGTCAAGGTCGGTGGGATGTTTGCAATTGATCCCATCCGCCATTGTCGAACTCAGTTCAGAAAGAATTCGGAGTTCTTGATAAATGTGCTAAAATGCATCCCCACTTTGTATGATTTATTTCTGTACTTATATTGTAGTAGTAGCAGAAGAAGTAGTTGTTGTTCTTATAGAAGTAATAGTAGAGAGTGAGATAAACATATCTTGTACGAAGCTCTGAATCAAGACAATGACATTTTATCTACTGCGCTTTTCGTAGTCGCTCGACCGTGGATATAGTTGTTGTATTTCATCAATTATTGTTTATGTTTATTGTTTGAAACACAGATACATCCGCAGTTTCTGTAGGATTCACGTTTAATAACTTTCCTTGGAAAATCAGTTTTGACGGCAGATTCACTCTCGTTTGTGTGTATGAGTGTTCAGTAATTGAGGTTAACCGTTGCCTGATCAGATTTCAAGGAATTACCTGTGTCTTTTCATTCCCTTTGCGCCATTTCCTTTCCAATCGGCGTTAAATTAAAAGGGCATTATTCATTGTACAGGTGCAAGGTCTCATGCCCCGACCCCACCTCAATACCGACCAAGAAAAAGGTGGAGGAAGGGTGGGGGGAGGATTTGTGTGGCAAAAATAACTGATAGCGAACTTGTGACTCACACGCTCAGGCGACTAGAGAAAAGGTATTGTTCAGCAGTGATTAGTATGTGAACATATATTAAATAATTTGACAGAATGAGTGTGCTTGTAATGGAAAAGTGTTTTGAGTATTCTTGATTAAAATAATATATTGTTTATTTCACTATGTTATAGTGTCAAATGCATTTAACTTTCTTCTTATAGTTTATCAGTGTTTGAGTGCCTTGAAAACTACTATATGTCTTCCTGTATACGTTTTAATTATGGGCAGCGTTGTGAGTCATCTTGTATATTATAATTGTCGGCAGGGTTGCGTGTCATCACGCACACATAAACTGTGTTGTGTGTCATCTAGTATATTATAAATGTCGGCAGGGTTGCGTGTCATCACGCACATATAAACTGTATTGTGTGTCATCTAGTATATTATAAATGTCGGCAGGGTTGCGTGTCATCAAGCACACATAAACTGTGTTGTGTGTCATCTTGTATATTATAATTGTCGGCAGAGTTGCGTGTCATCACGCACACATAAACTGTGTTGTGTGTCATCTAGTATATTATAAATGTCGGCAGGGTTGCGTGTCATCACGCACACATAAACTGTGGACAGTGTTGCGTGTCATTTCATACACTTAAAATTGCGGGCAGCGTTGTATGTTCAACTGCATCCTTAACACTTATGAGCAGAGCTATATTTTCTCTAACAGACTGGGCAGCATATTGGCCTCTTGCACACTCAAAGAGGCAGCATTATGGCCTCTTGCACACTCAAAGAGGCAGCATATTGGCCTCTTGCACACTCAAAGAGGCAGCATTATGGCCTCTTGCACACTCAAAGAGGCAGCATTATGGCCTCTTGCACACTCAACAGTTGTGGGCACGTTGGCATGTCAACTCTTATACTTAATGCTTGCGATGTATGTTGTCCTGCATACTTAACAACTGTAGGCAACGTTATACGACATCAGTATTCTTAACAGCTGTGAGCAGTGTTGTTGCTCTCAGAGTAATGTTTGGAAGAGTAATGAAAGAAAAGGCTGCTTACCATGAGACAGGAAAACTGTAATGTTTAAAAGAGCGGTGATGAAAACGTCCCGTACTGTTAGATAAGAAAATGGCTAATAAAAGACAGACAACAGCAGAGCAACTAAGGAACATAAATTTACAAAACCTTTTTCTCCAGGTGAAACCACGCTATCTTTTGCTGTCAAAAATCAGGTACTCATCTGGATGGAGTGTGTGTGGGGGGAGAGGGGGGATGATATCAGCTAACATTTTAGATTAGTGTCACTTATCTCAGCAAGGCGTGGTGCGACATGTTATCGGTATTCATGGAACCGTCGATAAAAAGAAAATAAAACTCACCCTGAACGAATCTGATTGGCTTTAAATTTCTTACGCTTCTTTTCATTCGCTATCTAATTTTTTTTCTCCAGCGAATGAAATTACGCGTTACCGGAGATCAAATCTATCCAAAGTGGCTGTCCTAATTTACGTAATACTACCATATAACACTAAGAACTAAATGTGAATTTATCCTTACCATCTAATCCCGCTTGCAATTGCTAAGAGTAATACTGCTCTTACTTGAAGTGGGTTTATATTGAAACACATCCATTGTATATCTATGCATACGACAAGACCTTTCATTTCAAGTTCACACAAGTTCACATGGCTCACAAAGCAAGGTCGCTAGCAAACCTTACATTTCAAGAGAATCTGGAGACCGAACAAAGCGCCCTCTGTACTGCGGAAGCTAACTATACATTATTTACTTAGTACTTGCGTCACTCAATGGCTAATGGGGTTGAATCTTTAGTTAGAATGGAAGGCGGGTAAGAAACCCGCGTGTTGCTGTCCCCTTATTTCGAAGTGCATTACTGACACGGTTGCTTGCTCTTTGAGTGTATGTTCTCGAATTTGAGGGCTGATGCTTCAATCTGAATGACTAATAGAGTGTAATTTACACGTAATTAACTGTTTCTGTTCCTTGAGTGAACACGACAAAAGGGGATTAACTCTTATTTCGTTTATTTCCCAACCTATCCAGTCTAGTCTTCTAGTTTTTACTCCCGTCCGTTTGTCTACATACTATAATAATTATTATTATTCAGCCCCATTTCTACGACGTTTGTTGACTGTCGGTTGTGTACCAAGGTCTCGGAATCTTTTTTTTTTTTAACCATGATTGTGGGAGATCCAAGATTTTACGGAGGATGTGGGCACTTCCGAAGAACGCTACTTTAAGTAGTTGGGCGAATCTTTGGTTTCCTGGGAGTTTATTCAGATAGCCTTCCAAATGAGATGTTATGTTCCCCAAGGTTCCTGTCACTTTAGGTATCATTTCTGCTTTTACATTCCACATTCTTTTGATTTCTAATCTGAGATCTTGGAATTTTTCTATTTTTTTCTCTTTCTTTTGTTTTTATTTTTCTATCACTCGGAACAGAGATATCAATTATTGTTGCTGTTCTGTTGGACTTACTGAGAATTACAATGTCTGATCTTCGTGCAGGGATCACCCAATCTGTTCTTATCTCGAAGTCCCACAGTATTTTGACTTCTTCTTTCGGTGAATGTTCTGGTTGGTGCATCCTTGCTCTTTCTGAGGTTTTTGCACCATAATTCTCACACAGATTTTTATGTATGAGTTTTGCCACTTCATTGTGTCTTCTTCTTCTTCTTCTTCTTCTTCTTCTTCTTCTTCTCATTATTATTATCATCATCATCATCATTAGTAGTACTAGTAGGAGTATCGAAACTGTCGTAGTAATTGTCGTCATCCTTGTCGTTCTCGCTGCCTTCGTGGCTGTCATAGTAGTAGTTATTTTCCTTGTAATAAATATCCATGTTGTTGTCCCTAGAATAAATATTCTCGTTGTCATTGTTGTAATTGGCGTTGGCGTTGTTTTAGTTGTCATCGATGTTGTCGTCGTTGTCTCGACCTTGTCATTGTCTTTCCCTTTCGAATACCATCAACTTAAGCATCAAGATGCGAAAGATTTCAGCAAAATTTAAACTCATTAAAAGAGAGCCAGGCAAGTACAAACTTGAAATAACTGATGGCGTTTACTATTGTTCATTCGTTAACATTTCTTTAAGACGTGGAAGAGAAGGACAAACAGTTCACTATTGTTCATTCTTTAACAGTTCTTTAAGACGTGGAAGAGAAGGACAAACAGTTCACTATTGTTCATTCTTTAACACTTCTTTATGACGTGGAAGAGAAGGACAAACATTTAGTTCATATGGAAACACGTGAACAGATTTTATCATTCAGAATATAATAAGAAAAAAATGTGCTCAAATTATTTAATGCTTTAGTGGTTAATCACTGAAAATATAAAAGAAATATTTTTCGGCTTCATCCTTGTAATGATATTTGTGTAATTCTATGTACGATATTGGAAATGAGACTGTGTATTCGTCTCCACGTTAATGCAAACTATTGGAAAGGAGAGTATATTTGTGCATAAGATCATGTACAATATCGGAAGTTGTTGCTGTTGTTGTTGTTGTTGTTGTTGTTGTTGTTGTGTGTGTGTGTGTGTGTGTGTGTGTGTGTGTGTGTGTGTGTGTGTGTGTGTGTGTGTGTGTGTGTGTGGTGTGTGTGTGTGTGTAAACTAGTGAAAAGAAAGAACAGTCTATTTGTATGGAATTTTATTCACAATAATATATATGTCGGCTTAATTCTTGTTCGTTTTTAATGAAAAGTAAAACGTAATTATTTTCAACGTCAGCAAAGTGTTTTAATATTCATTTGTTACTTAACATTTTTCATTATTAAAGTACGACCAGGCGAATGCGAAATAGTTTTATTTCTTAAGACCGACTCGAGAAGTGACGTAAAATTTGTTTGGTATTTTTCCTTCATTACTTCCTGCTTCGGAATCCAGGTAGTTCTATATAATTCTGTATCCGTTTGTCTGGAGAACTCGACCAAAAAAAAAAACGAGCTTTCAACATTGCACGCCCTCTCGCTTTCTTTTCTCGAGTTAGCAAGCAATGGCAGTGACAGAAAAGCCTTAGATAAGCATAATTCTTTAGACTGTTTAGAAGTCTATTCATATCTATAACTAGCACTCTAATCATCTATCCTTTTCACTCCGTGGTCTGCTGACATGTCGAATGTGATTGGTGGAACGTCAGAAAATGGCACGCGTTCAGCCACGTCATAGGGTGAAGGAGAAGAGGAAAGCATTACCTCAAGTCTCGCAGCGACCCCTTCAATAGTTCACCTGAGATGTGCATTACACTTAGGAACTGTATATCGTACAGCGGCCTTTAATGTGTGGTGTCAGGCTCATCTAAAGAGCTGGTGGTCCTGTGATATTAACACGACAGATTTGTGCTGGCTCTAGACAGCACTGAACCGTCTATTCTGTTATTAGTGTACGCAAAACACTTCTACTTCGGAGTCAGTCTTCAGGTAGACACAAATCTCCGACGTTTGCTATTTTGCTCATGGAAAGTTCTTTATTAACCTTTTAAAGATAATATGAAGAAATACTGAAAACATAACAGAACCAACAGTTTGTGACGCCTTCCCGTTCGCAATACATGCGAACAAGAACATTAAATCAACAATATTCACGTCTTGGTGCATAATTCACTCGGAAAACTGACTAATGTGCATATATCATAACAGTTAAGATGGCAGACGACTCGCCTGTGCAAGTGTATATATGTGTGTCTGCGTGTGTGTGTGTGTGTGCGTGTGTGTGTGTGTGTGTGTATGTGTTTGTGCATGTGTGTGGTGTGTATGTGTTGTGTGTGTGTATGTGTATGTGCGTGTGTGTGTGTGTGTGTGCGTGTGTGTATGTGTGTGCGTGTGTGTGCGTGTGTGTGTGGTGTGTGTGTGTGTGTATGTGTATGTGCGTGTGTGTGTGTATGTGTGTGCGTGTGTGTGTGTGGTGTGTGTGTGTGTGGTGTGTGTGTGTGTGTGTGTGTGTGTGTGTGTGTGTGTGTGTGTGCGCGCGTGTATGCATGCATCACCACATCAAATATGAAACGGCATATTGCAACGAAATTAAAAGATAATGTACGAAAATGAATGCTGTTCAATCAACATTGTCCATCTCTCTCTAAACCAATACTGACGACAGTTTTAATCCCATCCTGCTACCTCGGAAATGTATTATTATACCCAGGGAGCATTATATCATTCCCCGTCTTACATTATATAACATATATCCTACAACATACACGATGGATTTCAAATAAAGCGTGTCCTAAAGTTGCTAAAAGGAAACGAAATCTTTATTAATCAGCAAGAAAAATGAAAACCAACTACAAACCATACTGACGAAAAGGAGTTAGCGTTAGTCAATATAAACTGATGATTTGACCGGTAGTCCCTAAACTTTCTCAGGAGATCTATACATTCCTTCGCATATTCTTTGTCTATTTTACAGGTGGGTGTTACAGCAGGATGGCTGACCATGAGCGGATTATTTTCTATGGCGTATTAAAATGGATAACAGCGATAACACTACTCTTACAAGCATGTGTGCAAGTCCAGTCTTCTACAGATGTTATAAGTTTAGGTGAGTGAATGATGAACTCACAACCTGGAAGAACAAAGTGTTGTGCAATGCGCAGCGTACAGGTGCAATTTGTGAGAAATGTTATCCTTAATTATACACGTTTTTGGTATATCTTGCACAAAGAATTTGCATCTTGTTATTACTGACATAATTTACTGTATCTGAATGCATTTTCTAACAATGTGTTCTACCATTTTTGCAGGAAAAGAAATAACGGGTAACGAGGATATATCCGAGATTCTAGAAGACGAACAATTGTTCTTTTTTGACAAGAAAGTGTCTGACAAAAATCAAAGAACTCAAGTGAAAAACGTTTTTAATTCCTCCGCGCAGCAAGCGGATAAATCTGCGCACGTAACTAAACTTGACAGTCAAACGACACAATGTCCATGCAATACATCAAATAGTACCGCTCATTCAATTTCCAAACGGGCGTTACCCACCGAACTAACAAACAACCAAGAGATGGACGAGGAACTCTTGGATGACTTCTTGCTCTATAACCAGGACCCCAGTGACGTGGAAGCCGCGGAGCGCATACGTGGATACCAAGAGCAAGAACTGGCCAAGCGTATCAGACGACAGACCGCAACAGACGGTTCTGGAGCGAGCTGGGGTAAACTAATTAATTCATATGTTTATATTTGTCCCTGCTGTTTAGTCTAAATTTAGTATCTACTTAAATAAAAAGCTACTTATGCTTTATACCCATACATACAAATATGTATATTGGTATTTAAGTAACTATGACCAATGAGAGATTTATTAAGTTCTTTAACTATGTATAGGTATTTAAGTAACTATGACCAATGAGAGATTTATTAAGTTCATTAACTATGTATATTGGTATTTAAGTAACTATGACCAATGAGAGATTTATTAAGTTCTTTAACTATGTATAGGTATTTAAGTAACTATGACCAATGAGAGATTTATTAAGTTCTTTAATATGTATATTGGTATTTAAGTAACTATGACCAATGAGAGATTTATTAAGTTCTTTAACTATGTATATTGGTATTTAAGTAACTATGACCAATGAGAGATTTATTAAGTTCTTTAACTATGTATATTGGTATTTAAGTAACTATGACCAATGAGAGATTTATTAAGTTCTTTAACTATGTATATTGGTATTTAAGTAACTATGACCACTGAGAGATTTATTAAGTTCTTTAACTATGCAGACTTACTAATGAAAAACGTTACATTATCACTTCAACATTTTATGAAACAAATAATTCGGTTTATTAAAACTGGATGGAAATGTTGATGTCTATGATGTTTGGCGGGTAGTACATTATGTATGTCAAGGTGGTCTTTTCCTTGTGACTGAGTACTCTGCCTGTGAAGTGCGTTGTTTGGACTTAGTATTTTGCCTGTAAGATTTAAGTAAGACATAAAATTTAGTATTTTGCCTGTAAGATTTAAGTAAGACATAACATTTAGTATTTTGCCTGCAAGATTTAAGTAAGACATAAAATTTAGTATTTTGCCTGCAAGATTTAAGTAAGACATAAAATTTAGTATTTTGCCTGCAAGATTTAAGTAAGACATAAAATTTAGTATTTTGCCTGCAAGATTTAAGACATACTCTTGTGTAAAGCACATAATTGGAAGATATTCTACACACCTGTATTGACAATTTAATGGCAGATTATGTCATATACATTAAATGCAAGTTTTGCAGATACTGCTATCAGCATTTTAAAAAGGACGTTTATCACGAAATAACTGTATTGGTCACGGTCATTGAAGTTCACATGCTTACGGTCATTGAAGTTCATGTGCTTATGGTATTACAGTACACGTACATACGGTCAGTGAAGTTCACGTGCATACGATCATTGAAGTTCACGTGCATACGATCATTGAAGTTCACGTGCATACGATCATTGAAGTTCACGTGCATACGGTTAATGAAGTAAGTGCACGTGCTTACGGTCATTGAAGTTCACGTGCTTACGGTCATTGAAGTTCACGTGCTTACGGTCATTGAAGTTCACGTGCTTACGGTCATTGAAGTTCACGTGCATGCGGACACTACTGTTCCTATCCATTTTAATTCAGACATTTCAGCTGTTACTTGGGCTTTTAATAAAACATTTTCTATCATCTTTTCCTTACACTTCACAGTCAAAATTTTAATATAAACAACACCAATCTCTCACGCATCACTAGATAAATAAATTAACCATAAAACTACATAATAAGTAAGACGCTACCTATTTTTCTTTCCCTGTTCCCCCCCCCCCTCCCCCCAAAATAAAAATTCTCGCACTTTCTCGGTACTGCTGATAAAAGTTGTGATGTTTTAAAATTGTAATATTAAATCCACAGACCACAGTTCCATACACACACTTTGACTTCTTTGGCTTTTAGATTAGTCTATTTCATATTTTCTTGATTATTTAAAATTAACTCAGCGTTAAAAGGTAGTTTAGATATTTACTGGTTAACATTTTTTTTATTTAATAGCGACTTTCTGTTGTTGTGCGTGTTTATCTCAATCTGCTTCTGGCGAATGAATACACGAACCTGTTCTTTTTTTTTCTCAGTTCCAAGTTTTTCATTGGCATTGTGCGATGGAACCATTGGTCTTCTTATAATACACATCTATTGACTCATCGCTCACACAATGGATACACCATCTAAATAATTTTATCTCGTTTTTTTTCTTCTTTTCTTATACATTAATCTTTCCCCATCCCAATCCAATCCAAAGCGAAAGCCGAAAGCGCCCCCTACATTAGCAAGCAAGCCAATCCATTCACCATCTCTAGAATATCTATTATCATTCAGCCCGTCCCACAGATATGTTTGTACAATTAACACAATGAAATCCACGATGCATCAGAATATTAATAATGCAATGTTTAATTTTAAGTGTACACAAATATAAAATTTTATTGATGGACTACAAAGAATGAGCGTTGAGTGTTTACGTATTTATTCTATTGGTAAAACTAACTTAGAGACTTCTGTAGCAAAAATCTAGATGACTACTCCTTGAAACCTAACAATGAAATTTAATGGCTTCTATTGGAAACAGCACTTTCGTAAAAAATATATTAGTTGTTTGCCACGAAACAAATTTCTTACATATAAGTTACTACCTACAGAATATGTGTTCAGTAAGCAAAATGTTTTTAAAAAGTGAAAATATTTTTGTTTTCTCTTAAAGCATAAATTATACTCTCTAATGTAACAAAATTTATTGGTCCATTCGAGAATTAGACACGGTTTCAGCAAAAGTAAATCGAAGTTCTGTGCCCGACAAAATTAAACCGACCAGTCATGTAAACAGTAAAATTATGTAGCAAATGTTTTGTATGTCATAACTGACTACTATTTGTGTTCTTTGTAAAATTAGAATGGTCTTTATCATGTCATTTAACAGTTGATGGAGAAATAACAGTCAACCTGACCTATAACTCTCAGTACAGCAGTGTTCAATCTAGTAATTTTACGACACTTCAGAGGGAGTCGGATACAGCGGTAAGTGTAATCTTAATTTAGGGAGAAATACAAAAAAATGACTCCATTCTTTGTCTGTTTATTTATTATTTGCTAAGACGTAGTGCAGCCGTAAAATTAGGGTGAAATGCAACAAAATGGCGCCATTCTTTTTTGTTCTGTGTATTTATTTATTTGCTAAGACGTAAAGCAGCCGTAAAATTAGGGCGAAATACAACAAAATGGCGCCAAACCTTTTTTTTTGTTTGTGTATTTATTTATTTGATAAGGCGCCCTGTAGCCGTAAAAATAGGACGACATAAAATAAAATAGATACATCCATTTTGTCTTTTCGCAAAAGCATTTGCTTAGTTTGTTTGTCATGTTTGTTGATATGACAAATTATGACGACTAAACATATTATTGATATTAACGTTATGTTTGTTGATATGACAAATTATGACGACTAAACATATTATTGATATTAACGTTATGTTTGTTGATATGACAAATTAAGAAGACTAAACATATTATTGATATTAACGTTGCGTATATCGAAAAGAAAATTAAGGAGTTCCTTGTTTAAAGAACCGAGAAAATTATTGCCTAGTTACCTGTATTTTATTAATTCCATCCTGATATTTACCTTTCTTTCCTTTCCTTTCTCTCCACCCCACCTCCTTTTATCTGTCTCGTATTCTTTGATACAATCATTGGTATGTGTTTTGGGTTGCTTTATAAAGTCAAAAATATACTAAGGAATTAAATTTCTCATTTTGTAAATCTCAACGTCGTTTTATTTAACTTCTTGATTGTCTCTTTCATCCTGAACATTAAACTGAGAAAAGTGTATTTATGACATACTTCATTGGAAAGTGTATTTATGACATACTTCATGAGAAAAGTGTATTTATGACATACTTCATGAGAAAAGTGTATTTATTACATACTTCATGAGAAAAGTGTATTTATGACATACTTCATGAGAAAAGTGTATTTATGACATACTTCATGAGAAAAGTGTATTTATGACATACTTCATGAGAAAAGTGTATTTATGACATACTTCATGAGAAAAGTGTAAGAATGTGACGTGTTCTTTGTCTTTCTCGTCCGTTTTTCCATTCTTGATTTAATTTCCTCCTTTTTTTCCATTGTTTTTTCATTTTATTTTTACCTTCTTCATTAATTTCCCTTTCCAGTCTTCTTGTTTTTATGTATTCTTCTATTTTATTCTCCTTAGATTGTCCTTATTCTCCTTCTTTCTCCTTCCTTTTTAATTCACCCCACTCCTTCCTTCTCCTTCCTTTTTAAGTCACCCTATTCATTCTTCCTCGTTTTGTAACTTGCTCCTTTTTTCTTTCGCTCTTTAGAATTCTTTATATATTTTTTCCTTTTTTTTTACTTCATTCTTTATTCTCTTTATTTTCCTTTCTCTCTTTGTCGTTTTTAACTATTTATCTACATATTCCTTCGTTCTGCAACATTTTCCTTTATTCTACTTCTTACCCTTATTGTTTCTTCTCTTCCTTCCTTCCTTTTCCTTTCAATCATTTGTTCTTCTTTCTCATTGTTTGATTGTTCTTCTCCTCAGATCTCAATTACCTTCTTTGTTTTATTTTTTTGTTTGTTTGTTTTAATTCATTCTTTCTCTTTTTCTTCTTCCGTCTCCCTTCCTTTTTTTTAATTCATGTTTTATCGTTATTGTTGTTCTAAATACTATTTTTAATCGTAATCATATCTTTACTTTTCGAAATAGGTTTTAATTTATATACGTGTTATAATTTTGTACATATTCTAAAAATTTGAATTAATTTAACTTCGATTTAATTGTATTTTATAGAGAGCAATGATTTTAATCATCTTGCCTAATTATTTTTTATTATTGCTTAATTCTTAGCTCACTGGACTGTTGTCACAGAACGGTTTGCAAGATTCCTATGTGTATGTCAACAGCTTTCGGTGAGTGAAGAAAACGTTTGAGTATTTTGCTGATAAATATTTCCCTAATTTACTTGTATTTCTTCATCCCTCCATTCTTTCTTCTTTTTTCTATCACCATTTCCTGTTTTCTTTCTACCTCCTTTCTTCCGGTCCTTTCCATTCTTTTCCCTTCCCCTTAATTTCTTTCCTTAACTTTTTTTTCATTTCTGTTACGTTTCCTTTCTTTTATCAAGGTTTTGCATCGTCCACGATTTAATATTTGATAATTGCGCTAAAATTAATTTTGGATGTAATATTATATTCACCTGGAACGCTATATGAATAGAGTATTTTCAATGTTCAATTCGTAAAGTTTTTTATTGTAAAGTTTTAACCCTTTCCCGACTGAATTTGTGCTTGTGACGTCAATCAGATTTAATCATTTAAATGAGTACCGATAAGAGAAAAGAGTCATTATCAAAAGTAGATAACTCTGCCCAAACTGTTGGTTATCATTTTGCTAAATGTGTTCTCTATTTAACTAACAGAACGGATAGTTTTACAAACTGACTAATTCTCAGAACGGGGTTAAAATATTTTGAAAGCTCTGTAGGTTATGGATTAGTCTAAATGAATCTGTGTGAAGGTTGTAAGAAAATCTCCAAACAGGAAAAAGACATTCTTGAAAGTGATATGACAGATTGGTACAGTAATACTGTATCGCCTATTACCATACTGACTATTCTATTAGAGCCCAGAAAAGATATGTCTGAATTGGATTTTTCTTTCGATTTAATTCCAACATATTCTGCTAACCACTTTTTATATCAAGCAGTTTCTTTATCTTTGACTTTTAATTAGGTAGAGTGTCAATAACAATCATTAAGATATCAGTCTTAGATAAGCATACATTTTCTTCAAGGTTGTGGCACCCTCTCAAACGTCCTGATTGCTTAGTTTCAAAATAGATTTTTTTTTCTTCAAAACTTCGTCTATACCTTTCTCAACAGCACCCATTTGTCCTTTGTTCCTATTAAGTTAGTGAGACAAACGAGATATTACTATCAATATTTGTTCTTTCAGTGAGACAAATTAGATCTTGTTTTCTGTATCTGTCCTATTAATTAATTAACAATGAAACAAACGAGATGTTTTTATTACACTTTTTACTATTAATTTACAGTGAAACAAATTAGATAATACTATAATGTTAATAATAGAAAAAGTGTAATAAAAACATTAAATTTACAGTGAAACAAATGAGATGTTTTTATTACACTTTTTCTAATTTACTGTGAAACAAATTAGATGTTTTTATTACACCTTTCCTATTAATTTACAGTGAGACAAACAAGATTTTACTTCGATAGTGAGGTCATCATATGAAAACGTTATCTATCCAACTGAAGAAAAACATGCAAAAATATTGATTTTAGAGTAATTTACGGTTATTTTATTAAAGATTTTATAGTATTAATAAATGCAGTCACATAACGTCTTAAAAAAATTCTAAATTCAAGTTATTTATAAGAGCGAACAAATAAAGATTATAACAATGAATTTAAAAAAACTTAATTTGGCTAATTAATCTGCTATTAAACACGAGAATATTTCTAACATTTCAGATACAGCAATTCGACGTAAGTATTACCATTACGTTTTCTTAAAACATTTCTTCTATACTTGATCTTTTAAATATGCTTTTAGCAGCACAACGAAATATATTTTCATATGTAAATGTGTCTCGTGTATATACATGTCTATAATAACGAATATATTAACGCTCGCTTACAAAGTTAGTCGCCTAGCATACAAAAAGTATGTCTATTTTTGTTTGTGTAATCACTTACTCATCTAACGTTATATTTGACTAAACTCATTGTCATCTAGCGTTACAATTTGTTTGATCTAATCAAATTTTATTTAGTATAATGCTTGATAAGCATGCTCTGTTCTTAAATTAGCATCTGTGGCGGAGTAAATTTGCATATCCCTATTTCTATATTTAATTGTTATATAACTTGTTAAAGTGACCCGATTTTAGGCATTCCTTATGATGGTATTTTTGTAAGTGTCAGAGTTGATGTTAACGACTTGAGAATATGAAAGAAAATTGCTGAAGCAATCCAAACCGGTTCCAACTGGATGAGTAGTTTTATCTGACTAACAGACTTGTACTTGTTCATAACATTTCATCCATAGTTAATGAAAGAGACTGATTTTATCTAATTATCAGACTTGTGTTATGTGCTTCTCCAAATTAATATCAGTGTGTGACATGGGCACACCACTTAGTTAATGAAAGAGACTGCTTTTATCTACTTATCAGACTTGTGTTGTGTTTGGGGTTGAGCAAAATAAACCATAATGGCTAGGAAAACGAATTGAATTTTCCTTGGTATTATCTAGTTTCTGCAAAATTAAAAGTGTATAGCTATGTAGGGGCAAGGTATAAGCTTAAGGTATCATTTAATAACTGATTTATTTTTTAAAATTTTGTTCCATTCTTAAAGTAATTTAATTCTTTATAGAAAAATATCAAGTTAGCGTTTTTTTAAATGATAACACCACTTGTTAGATTTATATAGATAAAAATAATGTAACGTAGCATTTTTCTTTATACTGATATAAAATATTTTTCACAGCAATGCAAGCGGCACAACAATTTATTTTAGTGTGGATTTTCCCGATAACAAAATTGAGCGTGAAAGACTGGCCGACATTTTGGCTGGACTACAAGTGAATGGCATTGCAATAGGTGGCCGACATTACAGAGTCATTGACGAACCACAACTTGAGAGCGTGAATGGTGACATGCGTAAGTATAATGTCGTGATTCTTTTTGACATGCGTAAGTATAATGTCGTGATTCTTTTTGACATGCGTAAGTATAATGTCGTAATTCTTTTTGACATGTATGGATTGTGGCATGCGTAAGTATAATGTTGTGATTCTTTTTGACATGCACGGATTCCGGCATGCATAAGTATAATGTCGTGATTCTTTTTGACATGCACGGATTCCGGCATGCGTAAGTATAATGTCGTGATTCTTTTTGACATGCACGGATTCCGGCATGCGTAAGTATAATGTCGTGATTCTTTTTGACATGCACGGATTCCGGCATGCGTAAGTATAATGTCGTGATTCTTTTTGACATGCACGGATTTCGGCATGCGTAAGTATAATGTCGTGATTCTTTTTGACATGCGTAAGTATAATGTCGTGATTCTTTTTGACATGCGTAAGTATAATGTCGTAATTCTTTTTGACATGCATGGATTGAGGAATGCTTAAGTAGGCCTATAATGTCGTGATTCTTTTTGACATGCGTAAGTATAATGTCGTGATTCTTTTTGACATGCATAAGTATAATGTCGTAATTCTTTTTGACATGCATGGATTGTGGAATGCTTAAGTATAATGTCGTGATTCTTTTTGACATGCATGGATTGTGGAATGCTTAAATATAATGTCGTAATTCTTTTTGACATGCATGGATTGTGGAATGCTTAAGTATAATGTCATGATTCTTTTTTACATGCATGGTTTCACCATAAAGTAAAGAGTTGATCAGTTCAGTATGATACACTTGTAACTAGTGGTGCCAACGTGTATACACGATTTAGCACACTCCCCCTCCGGTCACACTCTCATACCGCCCGTAGATGGCGGCTGCTTAAATCGTGCCGGCCATGGATTGATTTACGTGCTGACAGCCACTGTACCTAGATCTAATTATTCACGACATAGATCCCCAATCAGCATAGCTCACGCCTTTTCTTTTTGCTTGTGGTTGTTCTGCTCGTTAACAAGTGTAGCATGTTATTGATGTTAATAAGACTTCAGTAAACAAACGTGTCAATAAATTAAATAATAACGTAATATTTTTAATATGGGGAAGACATCCTGTGTGTGGAGTCACGCCAAGCGATTGGATAGTGACACGACGAAATGCAATCTGTGCGATGAAATTCTAACGGCGAAGGGCGATTGAACTTGATGCCCTATTTTCAAATACGTTATTGTTGCTGACATTTTATTTAGTTTTAATTTAGTTTATGTAATGATTGATAATATTAAAAATAAAAGTTCAAATTTCATTCACGAATGGCAAATATTTTTCAGTTAAAAGTTTTTAGATGTTGCGATTAGTTTATTTTTAAAAAATCTATTATATATTAAATAATTTTTATATTTTACGTATATAATATAAAACAAAATCATCATAATCTATCTGCAGACTATAAATAATAGCGTTTTATAGTGCAATCGTGTTTTTTATTTGTTGCAATGGGACATCACTCATCAAACTTTATTGCACTTAAATTACACCACCACCACCACCCGTTGTCATATTATGAAGAACACTATTTTATACTTAATTATCATATATGTCAAGCTTTTAGCAGTCCTTCAGTAAAATCTACATATATGTACTTATTAGCAAACATTCGGTAACATATAAACTTTGCAACTTGTAATTGACACGTATTGTTTTATGGCATGATGTTTATTTCAGAAGTCATGATACAATTAAATATGTTTTGCATTACGTCAATGTTATATTATTGTTTTATGGCATGCTATTTATTTCAGAAGTCATGATACAATTAAATATGTTTTCTTTACGTTAATGAGGGTATGTTTTATTTAATAATTATGTAGCATTTCGTATAGTTTGTGTATTGCATTTCTACTTTTCTTTCATTCCGCACACGAAAGCTGACACATTATTAGGTGTACATATTTGTTGTTCAAAACATTTCTTTACAGGTCCTGTGACTTGCTTTAAATGTCGACCTTATCAGACTTGCGTTCCTAAAAATTACTCTTCTTCATCTCAATGCGTGTAAGATCTCATTTGAAAACTCACTTGTACTGTGACTATTTATTATTACTGACAAATCAATTGTGATTTCATTTTTATTACCAACAATCACCACTTATTAATCAACAGTAAATATTCATTATTATAATCAGTAATCACTACTGAAAAATCAATTGTGACTGTTCATCTTTATTATCCCCAATCACCAGTTATTAGTCAACAGTAACCATTATTATATCTCCACTGATCTATCAACAATAACCATTATTATTATCAACGATTACCATTCATTAATCAACTATAACTATTCATTTGTATCATCAGCAATCACTACTCATTGATCAACAGTTCATAAGCAAGCAATATAATAATTCAACCCTTACAATAATAAATTAGGCAAGGCTGCAATAAATTTGTAATTTGATTGTATTTTATGAAATTATGAACATAAATATAAATATGGAGATCTGCACTAATCAAGCCTATCAATATATTTGACAAAAGTATCTTCTATGAGAAAGGAACTAATTTTCAATTAACGCTTCATGTAGTTGATTCTGTTATACTAATATTGCATAAAGAATAAACCTTTATTATGTTTTTTCTTCTGTTATATTAGGAGTACATAAGGAATAAACATTTATTATCTTGTTTATTCTCTTATATTAGGAGTACATAAAGAATAAATCTTTATTATATTTTTTCTTCTATTGTGCAGGATTTCCGGAACATGTAAGTAGCAAATGAGTTACACCAGTAATACAATTGTAACATGTTTTGAGTGACTCGGATTACAAAACAAAAACATTATGGGTGAAAACAAACATCACAATGCCAACAGAAAATATACCAGTCTTGTTTCTTTTGTAGAAATCTTTGAGCAAATCTTTATATTTTTCACATTGAACATTGAACTAAAATTATAATGTATTTGATATTAACTTCTAACGTTACTCGTTTTAATGTTGTACGCCTTAACCCGTGTATTAACTTACTCTTGAATAGAGTTACTCGGCAATGAAATAAATATGTACAAGTCTGAATGATTGTCAGGACAATGACTTTATTAGAAATTTCATTCACATTTGATAAACACGCTCTGTATAAATACTTATCCTTTCTCGCAAACATTTCCTTTACAGACTATTATGCTTTCGGATCATCCAATGGGGATTCATTTCTAGAGAGAGACCGGGAACAGGAATTTAAGAGAGTGAATGTTCCTGGTGAATTCCCTGTGTCATCAAGTACAGTCAATGCAGTGTTCGTAAGTACCCAAAGAAAATACTTTTATATTTCTCTGCTATTTTCCTTTTATTTTTCTTTCTTTCTTTCTGCTGTGTCAAGACTTGAAAATGTTTTCATTCTTTTCCCCCTCATACTCTTAGTTTACTCTGTGTTATTCTCTATGCTACTTTGTATAGTATATAGGGTGTGTATACTCTGCTCTATACTTGTCTTTTGCTCACCAATACATTCTTAACTGTTTCTTACTCACTTCTATACCCGTATCTGTTTCCGGCCCACTGTTATAATACGTATTTTCACTGTTACTCTAAATTCCTTTTAGATCAGCGTAAATGGGTTAGTAAGTCTGGGTGAGGCTTACAACAGTTTCAGCCCCAGAACTCTGCCAGTGGGTAACAGAAAACTTCTGTGTGGTTACTGGGCAGATCTACAGCTTCTCAGTGGTGACGTCAAGTCCAATGTCTGGTACCAGGTAATGTAATTTGAAAATATTAACGACTTTATTTGAATTTTATTTAGTCTCTCAAGCGTGCCTAGATTAAATAAAATTTGGCACTTGTTTCTTTAAACGGGTTATATTTAAGGTGTACCATTTTCTTAAAATTAAACGTCCTCTTTAACATTTAAGATTTGAGGACAATCTTTTGACAAAACACTGTCGATTACGCAAAGTTTGAAATATTACAAAACATTTTTTTCTTTGTTGTCACTTTATGGTTTCGTCAAAGCTTACTATTTTCATTTGTTATTTAACAATCTATTCATTGATGCCAACAGAAAAATAAAAAGTAGAATTGTAGTAACTTAAACAGACACGCGTTGAAACTGACTCATCTGTAGAGATAGCAAAGTGTATACTAATTTTAGAATCACTCATATATGTACGCCTTTAGAGAGCTACACTATATACTAATTTTAGAATCACTCATACGCCTTAGCGTGCTAGTGGAAAATCTCTAAAATGGAAAACATATTATTTTATAATACTTTTGTTTCTAAGACGTCATTTTTATTACTTTTTCTCTTAAACTAATTTTGCAAATTTATTTCAATTTCAGGCATATAGAAAAACCAATAATAACACTCCACATCAAAGCTCAATTTTCGCCAAGGCCAACGGTGACGTCCAGCAATTTTCTGGTAGGACGTACTCCGCCACTTTCGTTCTGGTAGTGACGTATGAAGAAATGCCACCCGACCCAGCATCTGTGACTACGTCAGAAGTAAGTTATGAATGAATACATCGGATAAGTGAGCTGCTTCAAGAGAATTGTTGTTGTTGATGTTCATGTCTGCTTGAAGTGACAGTTGTATTATTAATCAGTTTGGCGATTACATCGAACGAACAACACGCTGGAAAATGTATTCATTCACATTGTAGGAACTCTTGTAGTGGTCTGCATCACTTTTTAAAGACACTCATTTCAAATACTACGAATGTAATCATTTTACTAATGAATGCCACTTTATAATAATTACGAATAATGAATAATTTATTATAATGAAAGATTCAAGCTATTTGAATATACTCATAAAAAACGTATAATAATTCTGCACAATAATTTTTTTTAAATTTTTGCAGAGAATTAACTTCCAAATTGTTTTGATAACGGACGGTTCTACATCCTACGCCATGTTCATTTACTTGTCTGGTGGAATGCAATGGAGTGTAGATATAAATAGACCCGTTACCATTGGCTACCTAAACAAAATGCTAAACATAAACAAGTACAGACCTGACAATGTCATCGGAAACACAGGTTTGCTTTCTTTACAACTGTTTTGCTCTCTATGTTTTATTTTAAATGATTTATTTAATATTTTCTTGACCTCTTTATTGAACGTTACTAATTAATGCCCATTGTTTGAAAATTTAATGTGTGTGAGTGTGTGTGTGTGTGTGTGTGTGTTGTGTGTGTGTGTGTAATTTATCATATTCATATATGTTTATTTTCGTTCCCTGCTAAAGAATGTAAACCAATACAACTCTACATATTTTTCTCCTTTTCGTGTTATTAAATTTACATTTATTTTATAAATTATTTAGTGTTCAAATCAAATTCTGATCTGTTTCTAGATCTGCCTGGTGTGTGGTTTATATCAATTGGCACATTGCCCACTAGAATCACCCCAGAACAGCAGTGTTTGAACTGGTACTACGATAACTTGCAGAACAGGAACTCTATAATTTCTCGAAGCAGTTCGCTGCCCACATGCCCCTGTAACATTCGTGTGGCCAGCTTGGACAACAACTGGATTCCAGAGAGTGGAGTGCAAGGCGGCCCTCGGTGTTTCCTCAACAGTCCGTTTTCTCTTCAGTTTGGAAAGGTTCGATTCTATCACTTTATTCAGTTTGGAAAGCTTTGTTTCCAATTTTCTCCTCGAAGTTTGCTTAGTCATCCGATATAAGAGTCGTTATTAGTGTCAGAACGATTGGAACCATAGACATTTGGACTTAAGATTTATCCTGTATCTCTATGGTGTATTATTTAAATCTAAATCTAAGGTGAGTTGTTTCTTCGAAAATGTTGTATTACGATTTTAATTTGTTTCCTTCTCACCAATGTCATTAATGATTTAGATAACATGAAGAAGTAATAAGACAATATTATTTGTGTAACTTTTGTATTAAAAAGACATAATATCTAGATAGTTAAGAATGGAGAACAATTAGTTTCCTTCGCATTCATAATGTATTTGATGATACTGCTTGTACTTGTATACATTTGCTAACACAGTTTAATGTATGTTGAATTTGTTTACATAAATGCTTCATTTTCATCCAATAGTATGTTAGCGTTGCTCTCGCTATAGTTGTGTTGTTTGCGTGTTTGAATTTATAGCGTTGTTGCTACACCACTAGTGGAAGCTACGAGCCAAACTACCCCAGTGCTGGCACTTTTCTGCTCTTCCACCCATGGACAAATTCTGTCGAGAACTACAAACAGGACGTTGTTCCTAAGCAACGCTGTTGTGAGCAAAGTCAGTTGTGTGCCCTTTATTATGACGTCAGACCTACCGATACATGTCAAAGAGCTTTCAGTCTTACTACTGGTAAGCAAAATCATTTTAATGATATAATAAACAGATAGATAGATAGATAGATAGATACATAGATAGATAGATAGATAGATAGATAGATAGATAGATAGATAGATAGATAGATAGATAGATAGATAACATCGACGATGTTAAATGTTTTATCATTCTCAAATTCTGTGTATGCTTTATTGACTGTCTCTATTCCTCAACGATGTTGGCAATTCTGTTATTTTTTAAATTTTTAGCTACCGGCAGTGGAGATCCACACATTACCACGCTGGACCAAAAGGTGTTCCCCTTTAATGCTATCGGCGAGTTCACTCTTGTAAAGGTGCGTGGAAACGATTTTAACTTTGACTTGCAAAGCCGTACGTGTCAGGCGACCAATGCTACTGGCGGTCCTGTCAAAGCTTCGATCTTTTGTGGATTCGTTGCCAGGGGCAACAATAGTGACGTACTTCAAGTAGAACTCTCACGAAATAAAACTTGTAAGTAGATGTTTCTTACTTTCTTAGTATGCCTGCTTTTAATCTTTGAGTGAGGTGATGCAATGACAGTTGAATACTAACTGTTGTGTTTCTGTATATGAATTTTTCTGTTAGGTGTAAAGCGGTAAATATTCACACACACACACACACACACACACGCACGCACGCACGCACACACACACACACACACACACACACACACACACCATCCCAAATAGCATTTAACCAGTCTGGGTACGTTTGTTCCCTGGTGATATTAAAAAAAATCCTTAAATGAAGCTAATAATAGCAAACTTTACTTTACGTACGCTAAGACAATTATGAAGTTTCCTTACAAATAATTATTGACTTTTACCTTGTGTGATTGCTACGGAGTTTTGCATCCCATCGATTTGCAACAGAAATAAGTTTATATGGCCCATCTTTGCAGGAAAATATTATTAAGCAATCTGAAAGTAATGAAAAGTAATTCATTCAGAAATATTTTTTTATAATAGCAATTATAAAAACAAGGATAAAATGTATGATAGACTAATAATTATTTTTAATTTCATCTCTCTTCTTTTAGTCATGGTTATCTTTGCAAACAAGCAAGAGTTAACCCTGAAATTCCAGGCAGAGGAGGACAATTTTATCTTTGAAGCAAACCAGCTTATCTTACGTCGAACGAACAACACTCTCAGGGCTGCTTATCGAGAAGGTGACGTCAGAAATGTTTGTCCCATCTGTGTATAATCTGCAGCTCAACAAATAAAAGATGACATTCTCATATTGATTAAATCATACAATACGCCATATTTATTTATTTATATTTATCATTACACTACTTTCTGGTGAAGTCATATAATATAATATGCCATGTAGACATTTTTTGATATTACAGGCCACGTCATCCTTTAGAATTTAGATCATTTGGCAAACAACGTTTACAGATCAGTGCGTTGTTTGGGGTGGTTGGTGGTTGGCAAAAGTGTTTGTTTCTCCTTTATTTATTTCTTCTGTAAGACAAAGAGAACGTTAAACTTACGTATCGATAATTGCTGTTACCAAAATGAATGCATAAAGTTCCACTTAAGTTAACTACTGTCATAATAATGAATATAATTAATATCCTACCTCCAGGCATTTACATCAATATCACTTACGAGTTTGAGCTGCTAAAGCTGTCTTTGGGAGTGGATCAGAGGCTGACTGGATTTACAGGACTTCTGGGAAACAAAAATGGTGACCCAAACGATGATTTCATATTCCCGAACGGAACGCTGTTACCAAACACCTCCAGTGAACGTGTGCTGCTAGAGTACGGCAAATCCTGTGAGCGCTTGAATATTTTAATTTATAATGAACGATGAATCCCCGTGTTGTTTTGTTTTAACAATGAATATTTACCAGTTTAATAACAGCTAATAAAATTAACAATTAAACGTTTTATAATATACGTTAACAATGTAGACTTATTTTATTCCGTTAGAATTATTCATTGTTTAGGACTAATACTATTTCTAAGAACAATGAATATTTAGAAAGATATTTTGTCTAAATAGAGCTCGAAAAATGCTTGTAAAATAAATGTCATTATTAAAAGTACTAAAATGTATATGATTTACTACTTAAAAGATATAATAATATATACTGTAATACCAAATAATACTAGATTTTCCTTAATTTATTTATTTGTTTGGGTTTGGTTATCGTCATTTATTGTGGCGGAAGTATTCTCCCCATTATAAATAACTGCTGTACTGAAGAATTCATAAATACTGATAAAAGTAAACAACTTTAGGTTTAATACAACCGTTAATGTCTGCTTTTGATGACGTGAGTAATACGATATTGATAATACTCATCGACATTCATTTCAATAAAGATCGATATTTCCAGGGTCTGTGACAAACGACACTTCCCTGTTCACCTACATTCGTGGCTACACTACCGAGAATTACTTTAATGACACTTTCGTTCCAATATTTCTGGACGAAGTGAACGCTACTCTTCGGAACGAATCTGAACAAGTGTGCGGGGGTGGTGGAAACATTGGGTGTGTCTTTGATTACATCGCGACAGAAAACAAGCAGCTGGCAATCGGCACCAAGCAAGCCAGCGAAGACGCCAAGGCGGCTGTCGTAATAGCAGGTAAGCTGGTGAGCTTTTCGCACAATGTTTCGATGTTTAGAGATCACGGAATACATCTAGTCACCCAATTCATTTATTTGATTAATAGACTTTAGGGGGTATTGCTAACGTTTGAATCCATTGTTATAAGCTGTATTCGAAACCAGTGCTTTCTGTATATTGCTGGCCATCTATTGTTTGAATTGGAACCCGAGCTTGCGTAATTAATTTGTTTGTCTGTACGTCAATAAATGAGACGTTTAGAAAGACCGGATAATTAGTAACTAAACAAGAATGTAGGTAACTTTTGGACTGTTGTTTCCAGTGTAATGCACATGATAATTAGTAACTAAACAAGAATGTAGGTAACCTTTTGACTGTTGCTTCCAGTGTAATGCACATGATAATTAGTAACTAAACAAGAATGTAGGTAACCTTTTGACTGTTGTTTCCAGTGTAATGCACATGATAATTCGTAACTAAACAAGAATGTAGGTAACCTTTTGACTGTTGCTTCCAGTGTAATGCACACGCTTTGTGGATACTGTACAAAATTAAGATCATTAAATACAATATATTTACAAGTATTGAATAAGCGTTAAGTGTTAACGCAAATAACTGATGGTGATATTTTTAAGACACCCCATTTTCCGTTAAATTGGGGATTAATGAGTATGTCACTTGCTTGTCAACTCATTCATCTTTTAAAATGTGCCCTTTTTCGTGAACTACTATGGTTGTGTAGAGAGTGAACCCAGTCATGGGTTTATTGACAAATAAATATAAAAGAGAGTATTAAAAGTAAAAAAAATAAATATATAAAGAGAGTATTAAAAGTAAAAAAATAGACAATTAATACTTTCATCTGTTCCGCATAATGTACTAATCTCCCTTCAACCCCACAGCAAATAGCAGTCCAATCCTTGAAGGCCCGCCACAGATTAATGTTACCGTCAACGACACGGCACACATTGAATTGAAAGCAAGCGACATCGACAGTCAAAACGTGTCCTACGTCATCATGGAAAGCCCCAAGATTGGCTTCTCTCTCAATGAAACTACACAGACAATGACGTGGACTCCGAATTCTACTGACCCGGTCAACCTGCAGTAAGTGAAGATATTCATTTTTGAATTATGGGTTACTGTTTGTGGTTTCTCTGTTCTCGTTCATTCTGCCGCCAGACCACCTACCCACCCACTCACATTCTTATTCATTCACACCCGTTGATAGGATGACCCTCAAGGTACTGGCATTGGTGTCAAATGTTTTTTCCTCTAACCGATTTTCTTTCCTCCTCCAACCAAGTTATTACTGATCATCGCGTCCGGTACTGTAATGCATTGATGTCTTTCTACAGCAGCAAATATACATGTTTAAAATATTAACCACGCATTAGTAAATTAAAATCAACCTTTTTGTTGTAGTGTTGTGTTGTTTATTATTGTTTATTTGTAATTCCATTTGCAAGTTATTTGCTTCTGTTAAGGGTATAACTATATTGGCAAATTTAATGCGAGGTCTAATTTGGAAGGAAACTTTGGCTGTTGTGCAAAAAATCACTGAGAGTGTTGCAATGAGTTGTATGGCTGGCTTTATTGACATTATTGAAATGCAAGTGTGTGTTTATTTACACAAGAAAATATTGTCGATTTAATATTTCTGTACTATCATATTAATGTCACGTGACTAACAGGGTCTTCGTTCAAGATGAGAGTGGAGCGCAGTCCAACACGCTGAGGATCAACGTAATGATGTGTTCGGGGTGCAGCGGACATGGAACGTGTGACTTCAGTCAAAGTCAGAAAACAACTAATGACGGGTATTTCATGTCAGCTGTCTGCGACTGTGAGCCATGGTATGACGGTAAGTAGGCAGTTGAACACTCGATGTATTCTATAAATAGAAACGAATAGGGCATTGTTGCAAAAGTATGAGATTGTTGTAGAATGTAGACGGTCTTTGAGCCTTGCTGTCACAATAAACGTGTATAAATGCGTACATTTGTCATGATCCTCATTGTGATGCTAAACATCCTTCTCACCTGTGACTCATCTATAAACTTTCATTCAATGTTAATTTATTTATCCGACCGACTGTTTAATCGTTTGAGAGTTATTAAAGTGGCAATTTCTTCAATTTTAATTTAGAAGTTGATGACATTGATGTTTTGTGAAGTTATGTTTCCATTGAGTTTTAATAATACAGGTTATGTATCAAAGCTAAAACACTGTATATTATATATATATATAATATTTTTAGACAATAAAATGCAGAGTTATAACAGCTGGAAATTTCAAAATATTTCTTTGCGCTTTTATTATCGAAAGTACATTAACTAAGAATATACGATTTTTATTTTTTAATGGTCATTCTTCATATTTGTTTAATAACTCTGGTGTCAACTGTTATGCTTAATTGTTCCTACTCATTTTTTTTAATTCGCCATCAAGTGTGTTTATCTTTCATCTTTTCTAACCTCTTTCTTTCTTCCATTAAACGTTTTCCATACAGGCGACAACTGCGAGAAAAACTTTGACGCCTGTTCAGGTGACCCGTGTCCAGCTCTAACGAACTGCACTGACCTGACCCCAGATGAACACAAGAAAGCCGGGAACGGTAGCCTCGGGTACAATTGTAGCAATTGTCCCAACGGTTTTGTCCTCAACTCCACTGTTTACAAATGTCACGGTAAGACTGTGTCCTCAATTCCACTGTTTGCATATGTCACGGTAAGACTGTGTCCTCAATTCCACTGTTTACATATGTCACGGTAAGACTGTGTCCTCAATTCCAATGTTTACAATTGTCACGGTAAAATATACTTCTTCCCTCCACTGTTTACAAATGACACGGTAAGATTGTGTCCTCAATTCCAATGTTTACAAATGTCACGGTAAAAAATGTACTTCTTCACTCCACTGTTTACAAATGTCACGGTAAGACTGTGTCCTTACTTCCACTGTTTACAAATGTCACGGTCAGACTGTGCCCTCAATTCCACTGTTTACAAATGTCACGGTCAGACTGTGCCCTTAAGTCAACTGTTTACAAATGTCACGGTAAAATGTACTTCTACACTCCACTGTTTACAAATGTCACGATAAGACTGTACTGTAATTATACACGTGTACTAGATTCTCCACACGAAGAAAATATATATTGCAAGATATATTTAATTACACACATGCACACACGAAAAAGTATGTATGGCTTGATATGTGTAATTACTCATATGTACTAGATTTCCTACACGAAGAAAATATATATGGCTTGATAAGTTTACTAACACATATGTACTAGATTCTCCACACGAAGACAATATTTATGGCTGGATAAGTGTACTAACACACATGTACTAGATTCTCCACACGAAGACAATATATATGGCGTGATATGTAAATCAAATATGACTTTCTTGTACCCGTTTCCAGACGAGGATGAGTGCACTACAAAGACTCCCTGTGAACACAACTGTACGAATACATTTGGCAGTTATACCTGCTCCTGCAATGCCGGCTATCGTCTGGACAGTGTTTCCAAGTCTGCTTGTAGAGGTCAGAGTGCTTTCTGCAGCTATTTTCTGACTGCGAATTTAATAACTTTGTCAGTCCATAACTCTGTAGCATTGCTTCCCTTGTGTGTATGCGCGCGCGCATGTGTGCGTGTGTGACGATATTTTACGAAATGTAACTGTCTAGTTGTATAGCACAATAATCATTTTGTCAGTGTGAATGTTGCTTTACTCAAAGCGTGTAACTTAACTTTAATGAACTTTAATATACTTAAATTTAGAAATAATATATATAGTTCTCTTGTTTCCTCGATTTCAAAAGTTTGATTTATATGGCGAATCCTTTGTTTTCTATGCAATCGCTGGTAAATATCTCATTGTAATTACTATTGTTTGTATTTATTTTTCACTTCTCAAGTTGATAACGAATAATGTTCTTGATGACGTGGCTTCACTCACAATGTTCTTCACGTTTCAGATATTGACGAGTGTGTTGAAAATACACATAAATGTGACCAAGTGTGTAGTAACACTATTGGCTCCTACAACTGTGGTTGTTTTCCAGGATTCACGCTTAACAACGACACATTTACCTGCAATAAAACTGGTTTGTATATATATATATCTTTTGTGTCTTCATCATGCTTAACAACGACACATTTACCTGCAATAAAACTGGTTTGTATATATATATATCTTTTGTGTCTTCATCATGCTTAACAACGACACATTTACCTGCAATAAAACTGGTTTGTATATATATATATATATCTTTTGTGTCTTCATCGTGCTTAACAACGACACATTTACCTGCAATAAAACTGGTTTGTATATATATATATCTTTTGTGTCTTCATCATGCTTAACAACGACACATTTACCTGCAATAAAACTGGTTTGTATATATGTTACGTTTCCAGTATTTATTTATAGACCCTGCCTAGAATAATTAAGGACTTTAAAGATAATTAATTCCTTCTCTCATATCCTATGCAGACTGGTTGCTCAACTTATCATTTGACTAGTTTAAAAGTGTGTCTTGTAGTGCAGACGACAAATTTACAAACTGATAAATTGCGAACGTTAGCTAGATTGAAATCGTTAAGTTCCTCTAAATTAATATGCATTCGTTATTATCATTCAGCTCATCCGCCCCCATTCAATCTAAGAAGAATCTATAGGTCTATTATGCATAAAAATTAACTACTAAGAGGTTTAACAATAAAAATAAGATTTAATAAGGTTTTAACAAGTTAACAATAATCAAATACGAGCGCGAATAGTCTATTTCTCAATTCTTTGCACGTACGTGCTTTATCGTTCTAAGCGAAGAGATAGCCAATTATGTCCATATGATTATTGGATTGACTGAGTAATACTCAGCTGAATTGTCTGTATTCGCTGGTCTCTTTTATCCAGTCCGCCCGTCTCATGGAGTCACTCTTAGCGGCGAAGCACGTGGCTTACAGGAAAAGGTGTCCCTTTTATGTCGCTAGTGAACTTGAGTTTTCAGTGACTTGGACTCTTGGAATAATAGAACTCACACATAGAGCTCAACCAGTTCGTACCAGTCTTCGCTTGAAGACAAAGACAGCTTGTCCAATTCAAAGGTGCGGACAATAAGCAAGGCAAGGTAAAGCAAACCAAGCCCCAAAGAACAGAACCGACCTGAAGAAAGTAAACGTGTCCTAATATAGTTTCTGACAACACGTTCCCTACTCAAGCACTCCCAGTTTAATGCTCTGAATTAGAAATTCGACCTCCGCGTCGTTTACAATTAGATTTAGAAAAAATGTAATCTTCTCACGCATGTTTCATTTAACAGCATGACGTATGAATCATAAAAATAGTTACAAGTTAAATTAATGTTCATACAAAAGGGGTAATTCAAAACAGCAAAGCAGCTTCACAATTTACAATTAAAATTACACGCAATAATTGAATTACATGAGAAATTCATATCCAGCACAGGCATTCTGGCTCTTAGTGAATTAACACAATATAAATTAAAGTTACAATGGAAAAGAGTTACAATAGATTTATATTCCATAACTTATAGGTTTTCAGTCATTTCTCTGAACCGTGCTCAAGCATATATGGAAATAATATAATACATAGCACAAATACATACATAGTCAAGATATACAGAATACATTTAGATAAAATGGTACCTTTATGAGAAGTCGAGGTGTATGATTCTCATCTGACTCGCCGGCTGTCGCAATGACCCGAGTAGCTTACGTGGTGACGGTAGCTAATTGTATCTCGCAGTAAAGGAGCGAAAGCATGCACCCACATTTATAGAAAAGCATAAAGCATATCACGTGACTGATCGCGTGGTATGTAGTTGATTCTAGAACCTAGACAATGGGCCTAAAGTTACATAACGTCTTGACCTGTTCTGGAAGCATCTCGATAGGAGAGAGCTTTGAACAAAGGGTTTTCAAATCTCAATATTTGAAGTAAACAGACAAGTAGGTCACCAAGTCGGACATTTTTATCAGACTGTGACAATATATATATATATCTTTTGTGTCTTCATCATGCTTAACAAAGAAAATCACCATGCCGTCCTTGGTGGCAAGGGAGCTTATCACTATGGATGTAAAATCTGTCTCGCTGAATGGACTGTGTTGTAGTCCTGCTTCGAAATGGATGGGGCGGGAATTCGTTGCTTTAATATTAATTAAGAATATTTATTTAGGTCACTTAGACATTGCTTGGATGACACACCATATTTTCACATAAATATTAGTTTTTTGTTTTTTTTTTAATTTCAATAGATTAACGCTAATTCATTGACTCTTTAATAGGTTTATCTTATGTCTTCCTTCAGGAAAGCGACATTATATGAAATACTTTTTATGTTCTTCGTAAATTTATTACCATAGTCGATGTTATATGCTTCCAAAGATTGAAGCAAAATGTTCTCCAATTTTATTTTTCTAAAGCTTTTTTTTTTTCCAGTACAACAAGATCCCTGTTTTAGTCTGACCAAAAACTGCTCGTACGCATGCGTGAACAATTCCGGCACTGCTGAGTGTGTCTGTCCTGCAGGTTATCGAGTGGACGGGTCAGTGTGTAAAGGTCAGGAGTTAGTTACTTTCATAACAGTCTCTGTTTTAAATCTGTTTACATTGATAACAATTCACAAGCCTTTAAGAATGATGAGTTATAGCAGAGTGTTTTACTTTTAGAATTGAAATCTGAAAGTCTTCAGCGTACAAAATGACGTGTACATTCGATCTATTTTATTACGTGTACAGCATATATTTTGATGTTATTTATTCTGTAGTTACTTCATCAATTTTATTTTGTTCCAGATATCGATGAGTGTGAACAAAGGATATGTCCCCAGAAATGTAAAAACACGAATGGCAGTTTTATTTGTTCGTGTTACGCAGGATATGAAATGAATGCTGATAAAATTTCTTGTAGAGGTAAATGTGAAATTGAATTGTTTCTCATTTTAATAAGCTTTAATTAATGTAGTTTTCATTTATGCCTTGCCTCCCCCAAAATTATAGTATTCAAGTTTCTGCAGATTAAGCATTTCACCTGCAATATTAACATTGACATATAATACAAGTGTTCTTAATGAAGTTATTAATACCATAATAACCAAAGAAACATGACAACTCCAGCATTATTTACAAAATAAAGTCCGGTATGTGTTTCTCTTGCACAGTATGTCCAGCCATGACGTATGGGGTGGATTGTAAAAAAGAATGCAGATGTAGAGGTCGGGGTACGTGTGATCCAGTCCGCGGGTGCCGGTGTGATGCGGGGTGGACGGGTGAATTTTGCACAGTGGATGTGGACGAATGTCTGACGCTGACCAAGCCGTGTCCAGATGGTCAGATCTGTGAGAACACCAATGGGTCTTACACGTGCAACTGTCCGAGTGGATACACAAAAGCTAATGAGTCAGAAATTTGCATAAGTGAGTAATTACAAATAAATGTGTGAGTAATATAGTAATACATATATATTATATATTTCATTAACTAATGTATCTCTTTATCGACCGTCTATAAATATTAATATTAGCGTATTTCTCTGGTAAATGACGACAATGGTACATGACATACACCAAAGTTAATGACACGCGACTTTTAACGGAATATTTAATACTGTTAAGTCAAGCTGTATTGATATGGTTAGAATACGAAAACTGCACGGTTATAATATATGACACACAAAGCAAACTTATGTATCCATTTGTGCGAGCTTAGATTTTCTCCCGTAAAGACTTTCCTTTGTTATCTTTGAAACAGCAGGCAAAGTCATATGTAAATGTCTCTTGTCTCCATGGAAATATAATCTTTGACACCGAAAGTAAAGTTATGAATCAATTTACGTAATATATAATCAACAATAAAGATTTTACAGACTAAAATGAATAAAACACAATTTAAAAAAAAATTTTTTTACACTTTTTAATCTACTTAAAATAATAGTAGGAAGCGTTTTAAAAAAGATATTTTATTCATATCTTATTATAGTTTATCAAAATTATAATCTTTACTATTTTATATTTATAAAACTTACAACATTTGTTCGTTAGTAGTTGTTTTACAATAACATCGTATTTTATTTATAATGATAATTATAATTAAAATATTATCAAAACGAGCAGTCATTCAAAATTGTTTATATAATGCATATATCCAATTTAACTGGAATTACAGGTGAAGTGTGGGTTATTTGTATTTGATTGTCTTCTATAAACTCATTAAACCGTAACATATTTCTGGCATTTCTGGCTGTCGTTAGATATAAATGAATGCAGCCAGCCCGACTTAAACAAATGTAACCAACTGTGTGAAGACACGAATGGATCTTACGTCTGTACCTGCAAATCCGGGTACAAATTCGACATTACCAATACCACCTGTCTGGGTAAATGTTAAATTTAAGTAAAGCTTTAATTGAAATAGAATGTCTTCAAAATCAAGATACCAAACGCTTTAACATAAAAGCACTTTTTCCTCTCTCCCTCCAATTACATTTTAAGTAAATATTCTTGAATATCTATACCATCTACTAAATAAAAGCATTATAGTTGCTTGCCCAAATGTCAAAGAATGTTACATTACTGCCCTGTAGATAATAGGTGTACATTGCCCAAATGTCAAAGGATGTTACATTACTGCCCTGTAGATAATAGTTGTACATTGCCCAAATGCCAAAGAATGTTACATTACAGTCCTGTAGATGATAGTTGTACATTGCCCAAATGTCAAAGAATGTTACATTACTGTCCTGTATAAGACAGTTAATTCTTACTACAGGAAGTCTATGTATTGCCCAAATGTCAAAGAATGTTACATTACTGTCCTGTATAAGACAGTTAATTCTTATTAAAGGAAGTCTATGCTTGCGCGATGTCTCATTTTTTATTCTACAAAATGGTGACACTTGAAGCCTTTGCTTTTTGTCTCACAGACATTGATGAGTGCGCAACAGACACTTCCGGGTGTGAACAGATATGCACTAACTTTCCTGGAACTGTGAACTGTGGGTGCTTTGAAGGGTTTGTGCTTGCTGATGACAGGAAAGGATGTGCCAAAAGTTAGTTTTGTTTTGACTAAACCTGTTTCGATGAATTTTCCAATACTCTTACTTCAAATAATACATTTTTATTTTTTATATTTATAAAAGTTTGGATTAATTTAATTAATTCTTCTTCGATTGAGAAAAGGCTGCTGATAATATTTACTACTCTACGTGTATTTATGATGTGCTGGCGAGATGAGAGGTTACTGGAAGAGTGCAAGATTGGTAAACTTTGATGGGAATGCCACTGTTCATCACACAGTCCACCATTTCATTTGAAATCCACTGCGTTGTGCTGAACGAACAATCTTATTAGTTAACGATTAGAGCCTGTTACACCCTCAGTTCCCACGTATTCTCTCTCTCTCTCTCTCTCTCTCTCTCTCTCTCTCTCTCTCTCTCTCTCTCTCTCAGCACCTCATAATGGATCACATCATTTATAGATTCTTAGTTATTATCAAATGCTAACAACGAATTTGTCAGTACTACATACTAACAGAACTAAGGGGGAAATAATCGATATAATATTGCAAGCAACTAATCAGAGGTAGGAATAAAAATAAATTGAAAACTTTAGCTCACAAGAGCTTGTTATAGTGACAAAGTAAAAGTCGACTTAACTATTTTATTGGACGTTGATTGACAGTTACGCAACAAGAGGTAAATATAGCAGTGACATACAATTTAGTCTTTCTTTTAGTTGATATAAAGATTAGTCTCCCATTTGTTTATTGTGTTTGTAATCTAACTTGTACCTGCTGCTGAAGTGCGAAAGTTTGTGTTGATAAATTTTACCTGTTTGCAGTCAAAGATCCTTGTGAAAGACTGGGAGAGAATCTAAACTGCACTTATGGCTGCGTGGTCTTGCAATCTGGTCAGGGCGGTTGTTTCTGTCCGAAAGGATTTCAGCTGACCGTTGACGGAGCAACGTGTGTTGGTGAGAACTGTTCTGACACTTGTAGTTAAGAGCAACATGTGTTGGTGAGAACTGTTCTGTCACTTGTAGTTAGGAGCAACGTGTGTTGGTGAGAACTGTTCTGTCACTTGTATTTAAGAGCAGCGTGTGTTGGTGAGAACTGTTCTGACACATGTAGTTAAGAGCAACGTGTGTTGGTGAGAACTGTTCTGACACTTGTAGTTAGGAGCAACGTGTGTTGGTGAGAACTGTTCTGTCACTTGTATTTAAGAGCAACGTGTGTTGGTGAGAACTGTTCTGACACATGTAGTTAAGAGCAACGTAGACTGGTGAGAACTATTCTGACACTTGTAAATAAGAAAAATAGTTGAAGGATATGTTTTTGTTTCTTTGTTTTAGAGACAAAATTGTAAAGCAAACGAACATATATTTTAGTTTTGATTTAGTGGATTGAACGAGTGAATTAAAAGAAATTTCTTCTCGTATCTGGTTTAGTAGTTCAATGAAATTAGAATTTAATTTGTTTGGAATCTAATTTCGTGTAATAGTTCATTTTAAGATTCTTCGAAACAGAAATCAGAAATAACGGTTATAGTCACGAAATCAAATGTTTAGCTTGACTTTTAATACTTTATATTTCCTGTTCTAACCTCTTAACAATTCTGAAATCTTAGTACTTTGTATTTCCCATTCTCACTTCACTGCAATTCTGAACGAGGAATGTTGAAAAAGAATTGAGGAATCTTCCCTAATGGCTTCTTTAGCTTTACCGAACTAAAGTCTGTCAGAGAAGTCAAAGTAGAAAGTAATGCATGTACATATATATGTATTTGACCCTAATAACTTTCAAAATACGTCAATATTTTATATATTTAAATATTAAATTATGAATATTTTGCTGTGTGTGTGAGTATGTGTGTGTGTGTGTGTGTGTGTGTGTGTGTGTGTGTGTGTGTGTGTGTGTGTGTGTGTGTGTGTGTGTGTGTGTGCGTGTGCGTGTGTAAAATGTCTATAATATATATTACGATTAACTTTAGTGCGCAACAGAATATTATTTACAGGGAAAAAAAGGAATGCTATTTATAGAAAAAAAAAACTCTTGTGTCACGTTTGCAGATATAAACGAGTGCTTTGGTAACAACACCTGCTCGCAATCGTGTGAAAATATACTGGGTGGCTACCGCTGCAAATGCAGAGTTGGTTTTACCCTGGAATCTGACGAAAGGACATGTATAGGTAACTCTCACACAAGAGTTGTCCTTCTTGTATTTTTATATTTTACTATTTGTAAATGACGTATGTACCTTCAATTTATATGACAAAAATAAAAATAAATAATTAGTAATAAAATTGCAACCTAACTTCAAAAGACTTTATTACTCTTATAAACTTGGTCATTATGATACAATTAACTTAAAGTTTTGTCGGTTATTTTTTCTTTTATAAATATATTACATATTTGGATTAGTCAAAGTATTACCAAGCGTACATGAACTGATTTTGCATGATTATCCGTAATTATATTATCATTATGTATTTTCAAATATTATTTTTTATACTGTACCTTGTAAACATCATGTAATTTTCGTGCCCCACCCCCACCCTACAAGACTGTAGAGATCTCGAACGCTGGGGAGATAACTGCATCAACAACTGTAGCTGTAATCCTCTGGGCAGTGAAGACTGCGACCCGGTGACTGGCTGTCGTTGTAAGGACGGTTGGCGTGGAACTAACTGTGATCAGGACCGTGACGAGTGTGCCAGTGCCATCTACCCGTGTTCTACGAATGAAAACTGCCTGAACACTGAGGGATCGTACCGCTGTGAATGCAACACGGGATATGTGAAAGTACTTAGCAACAGCACTTGTGAAGGTGAGAGAGTGCAAGTAAACATCCTGAATGTGATGTCATGAGCTTTTCTTTACTTTATTTCATTCAACCAAAAATATCAATGTAAGGTTTTATATATCTACTTTGAAAATGACAAAATAGGAACACTTTCATTAATTTAAATTTTAAGTAAGCGAAAAGATAGGATTATTGTTTTCTTTTCTTTTAATTCATAGTTTATCAGCATCCAGATATTTTTGTATTGGTCCTACTGGAGTATTGATAGGGCAGATAATGCGAAATCAAACAGTTGTCACCTGCATAATAAATGTTTTAAAAGATATATTCACCAGTTTATACTATTTAAAAGATATATTTACCAGTTTATACTATTTAAAGATATATTCACCAGTTTATACTATTTAAAAGATATATTCACCAGTTTATACTATTTAAAACATATATTCACCAGTTTATACTATTTAAAAGATATATTCACCAGTTTATACTATTTAAAACATATATTCACCAGTTTATACTATTTAAAAGATATATTCACCAGTTTATACTATTTAAAACATATATTCACCAGTTTATACTATTTAAAAGATATATTCACCAATGTATACAGGTATTTCAGATTAATTTTATTTGATACATTAACATGAATTTGTACGGGAATTCTTACGTACGATCACTGTTCCATAACTCAGACATTGACGAGTGCTTGAACGACCCTTGTGACCAGACCTGCTCCAACACTATTGGCTCCTACAGTTGTTCGTGCTTCACGGGGTTCATTCAGGATGGAGACAATTGCATCGGTGGGTTAACAATCATTTCTCTGTCATCACCTTTATTTATTTTGTTTCTGTATCCTTTTTTAATTATCCATTTACCCACTCTTTTAAATTTGTATTCCCACTCTTTAATGCATGATGGACTTCATTACAAACTGCACCCTACTCCCAGGATGATACCCGGTTAAATTAAAGGTAAACAAATTCACGTCAGCCACTCCATAACGATCGTCAGTGATGAATGTTCCATGATCAGTGATCCATTACATTTTAAGTAGTCAAACCCAGTACGAGTGTGGTAGATAAGAAATCCGGCAGAGTAATTTAGATTTCTCAACCCTTATAAGACAAGTTTAACCTTTATCAAAACTTCATCTATGGCCTTAAATTGAAACGAGAAATTGCAAATCTCATTTCTGGGACAACTTGATTAGTGTTTCTCTGACAAAACTTCACATATTGACAACAACTTTACATCCAAGTCAGTCATGACACAACTTAACTTCCAAGTCAGTCATGACAAAACTTCACCACCAAGTCAGTCATGACAACAAGTTTTACATACCGGTACTCCTTACTAACAGGAAACTTCTCTCAAGTTATTGAGGTCATCTAATGAAATCAAATATATCTAGAAATAACTTTCGTCCAGTGAATCATAATATACTTTTCTATCTGATTTATACAAACTCTAACTTAGCTTAATTAATTAATCTATTCTTTTTACTAGAGCAATAAACGTTTTCTTATTACTTGTTCTAATAACTAGCAATTACACTGAATTAATCAAATAACTTGAACTTAAATTTGACCAAGAACTACAGATTGCATTTCTGAAACATTAGAAGGAATGAAAACACTAAATTTCAGTGTTTATTTTATTTACAGCATACATTATTCATTCATTGTAAAATTAAATATTACAGGATAAACAAATATATTTCAAAATACAAATCAAAATTGTATTCACACGATACCAGCTAAAATTTCTCCTTTGTAAGCGGACGTGTAACATGCGAGTACTATTGTTCATTGATTTCACCAGGCTACTAAAGTTGTAAGTGTGGTTTTCAGTATGTAAACTTGCTAGTTCACCAGGCTATTAAAGTTGTAAGTGTGGTTTTCAGTATGTAAACTTGTTAGTTCACCAGGCTACTAAAGATGTAAGTGTGGCTTTCAGTATGTAAACTTGTTAGTTCACCAGGCTACTAAAGATGTAAGAGTGGTTTTCAGTATGTAAACTTGTTAGTTCACCAGGCTACTAAAGATGTAAGTGTGGTTTTCAGTATGTAAACTTGCTAGTTCACCCTATACGCTGTTTTAATGATATAGACCCTTTTAAGAGTTTTTGTTTTAAATTTTACATTTAAAGTGTCAAAGTCGTGTCATCTGAACTGTAATCTCCATCTAAGCTGTAATCATGTTCATCTGACCTGTAATCCTGGTCATCTGTAATGTAATCCTGTTCATCTGAACTGTAATCCTATTTTTTAACAGTAATCCTGTTCATCCGAAGTGTAACTCTTTTCATCTAAGTAGTATTCCTGCTAATCAGAGTTATCTCATCATTAGATAGCCTACATGGCTGACGTTGTTAAAACACAACACAACACCTGTATGTACTCCATTCGATTTCTACATTTTAACTAGTCAACAAACTAAGTCTTTGTTGATTGGAGGTTAACCCCAATTTAAAATGTATTTGATCTTACAATTGAAGGTTAAACCCAATTTAACCTGTATTTGATCTTACAATTGAAGGTTAAACCCAATTTAACCTGTATTTGTTCTTACAATTGAAGGTTAAGCCCAATTTAACCTGTATTTGATCTTACAATTGAAGGTTAAACCCAATTTAACCTGTATTTGTTCTTACAATTGAAGGTTAAGCCCATTTTAACCTGTATTTGTTCTTACACTCCGATTTGCTTCCGATGGCATCCTCCACACTTGTGATCATCAATTATCTCGTTCATTCTTGCTCATGATCTCCCTTTGCCTTCGTATTTCCTACATGAGTTGTCTCGCAGTGAGGTAACATATATGGTGGACTTCCTGTTAAACAAAAACTTCTTTTCTACCATTCTACCATTACCATACCAAACCTTCTGTCCGCACACCCGTTCAACACTACTATTTTATCAACATTGTGAAAAGAATTTGTAGATTTATTTAATCAAATGATAATGCTTGAATGTTGACAATAATACATTTAATAGAAATATTGAACTTGACTTTGCCTGTTACACAATCCTTAACATTTCAAATAATATTATTTTCTTATTTAGACATCGATGAATGTTTGAACAATCCCTGTTCACATCTCTGCCGTAACACTGCTGGAGGATTTGCTTGTGATTGTTTCCCTGGTTACACGTTGAATGTTACCTCTCGTACCTCGTGCATTCGTAAGTGAGAGTTTTGTCCCTTGTCAGCCGTTAATGGAACTATCTCACTTAGATGATTATATTAGTAATAGGACTTGTGTGCCTTTGTTTGAAAAGAAATTCATGACGTCACTACAAACAAATCATGAAAAACAATAAGCAGTATTAAACATTCACATCAGAAGAATTCTGTATTATACCAGAACTACTTTTGTCTTTATTTTACTAATTTATTTAGTTGTCTTGAACCGAAAATGATAATATGACAAATGGTGCTTGCTTACTTACTGTTGTGTACACCATTTCACTTTGTATTTCACAATACCAAAGTGTTTCACAAGATTTTCATTTCATAATGTCAGAGGTTTTACCACAAACTGACAGGAAAAGGCTTGAGTGGAATATTATTTTTTTTAGTTGAATATTTGTATTTTGATGGTATTTAATGCAGTTTTTTCACCAGAATTTGATGTTTTTCTTTCTAGTTATTACGCAGTGCGGGAGCAATAATTGTGAACATGGATGTCGTATAAATAACTTTAATAACTTCACTCAAGAATGTTTCTGTAAAGCTGGATACAATTTGAACGCTACAGATAACAACACTTGTATTGGTAAGTTATTTTTATGAAGATTACCGTTATGTCTTTCTCAATGTTTTGTTACAGTTATAAATATGGAATTAAGGAATTAAGTGTTATACGAATATTTCACAAATAATCCACCATTTAAGAGAAAACTTCCACTGCACTCTAATGATCTCTAAAATGTGTTCCTTATCAGAGAGGAGTGTAAAATTAAAACAATGAAAAATACAGCTTTTTTATTTCGTGATTAATTTTTAAAGTAGCATTTTATGTTACACGAAATAGAATTATTTTGCTCTTTAATCTGTATCTGGTAAGTTAACTATAACAGTCTTCTCTTATTCAGATTATTTATTTATTTATTCGTATCGATTACAAATGTTCACTACCATATTAGCTAGCCATCAAACTTTTCAAAGAAGTAACACGGAAACGTCTTTGTTATAAGATGGCAATTGATAAAACAAGATTAACTCTCAAAATCTGAAATGTATTATTTGTTGTATATTTCCATATTCGTTGTCCTATTTCACAAAGATATTGATGAGTGTCAGCCCAGTCCGTGTATTAATGGAATATGCAACAATCTACCCGGTACCTTTAACTGCAGCTGTCCACCAGGGTCAACATTACTCAGTGATGGCCTCACGTGTCAAGGTCAGTTTGGTTTCTGTACAATTGTGTGTACATCTACAATATTTTGAACTCGTACGCGATAAAAAAATTCTAATGTTGTAATGTTCTGAGTTAATTTTAGTCTTAATCTTCATTAACTGTACAGGTACGTTGCTATATGTAGTTTAACTTACATCAAGAGCTGCACCATTTATAAATGAGACACACCTGTCTAGCTTAAACACCGTTAAATTGGAACAAGTGAGAGTTTAGACATGAGAAAAGAACTAGACCACTCTTACATAGCATTACTTTCATTATATTTCCACATCTCACATCATACAACGACTTAGAACTGAAAGTAAACAGTTACAAATGAATTTTACATTGCTGGCGCACACACTAATAAAACAGTCCACATTTAGATGCATGGTTTAGAAACTACAAACTACAGCAAAGTTCCTTTCGCTTACAGCTTACAGACTGCTTTAGTCTAAACACTGTTCAAGTTATTCCACTTTTAAAGTATGTACGGACTTTGTGAACACCGTTCAGTCAGGACACTGTTCCAGAAAACACACCGAAGTCATAAGTTATTTTTAGTGAAGTACATTATTCTTCTTATTCGTTTGACCATTTAAATGTTCAGTCCGTGCTTTAAACAGTAAGAACAAAATGTGACAGCCTGTGTGGCGCTGAAATTAGAGAAAAATTGCTTATATCATAATCATTCTAACTTTTGACCTATTGTATGCAGTCATTTAATCTCAGTACTGTCCAGCAACTGACGATAGAAAACAGATTACATCATTGTTGCGTCATATCATTATTTTATTTTCGTAAAGTATCTCTTCAAATTTTCCAGTGTGCCAGGAAGGGAAATTTGGTGACAGCTGCCAGTCAAGCTGCACCTGTAACATGACCAACACGTTGACTTGTGACAGGGTCAATGGGTCATGCAGCTGTCGGACAGGATGGAATGGCGCCAATTGCAGTGATGATATTGACGAGTGCCAGAGTGCCAGTATTTGTCAGATTGTGACTCATTCCTCGTGCAAGAACATCCCAGGGGCGTACGAGTGTGCGTGTGACGTGGGCTTCTTTCAGTCTAAAAGAAAATGTTATGGTATGTCTTCACTTCCAGAGATTTATTTTATCATTATTTCATAATCATTTTAAAATTAACAGTATAGTTTAGGGCAGATAACTATAACTGCATATGATGATGTAAATAGTACCCCGAATTATTATTTGAAAGTTTACGAAACTATCCTGCATTTGTATTACAATATTAACACATACATCCCACAGGGAACAGGATACAATTTTATTTCATTGCATTTTGTCGTGCCACGCGCAAGAAACCATTTAGCTCTGTGGGTTTAATAATGTCTGATTACAAACACAGAGTAGAAGAAACACGAAACAAATATTATTTATTTGCTAAATTTATCCGCGTTTCTTGCAGCCTGTGACAGTAGACATTGGGGTCTGGAATGTTCCAAAACATGTGACTGTGTCACGGCCAACACGGTCGATTGTAACGACACAACAGGAGTGTGCACGTGTAACAGATTTTGGACGGGTACCAACTGCTCTGTTGACGTTGACGAATGTTTAAGTAATCCTTGTCTTCAAAACGAGGATTGCAGCAACTTCAAAGGAGGTTTTGCCTGTAATTGTAAAAAAGGCTACGAACGACCGTCATCTGGTGACAACTGCACAGGTAAGATACTGTTTAACACAGGTAAGCTATTGTGTGTAACATAAATAAGGCATTGTGTTTAACACAGGTAAGCAATAAATAAGCTATTGCTTTTATACAATTAAGCTATTGTGTGTAACATAAGTTATGTATCGTGTATATATAATACAGATGTAACACAAGTTAGCTGTTGTGTATAATACAGATAAACTAGTGTGTGTGTAATGCAGGTAAACTAGTGTGTATAACACAGGTACGTTATTGTAGGTAACACAGGTAATCTATTCAGTTTAACAGTGGTAAGCTAAATATTTAATATGCTTTAAATTTCCCAAGAGAACTGGAGATACTACTTAAATATGCAACAGACTTTCACGCCTATAACCAGCTCATTCCACACAAATAGTATCTTGTAAATCTCACCTGAAAAATCAGTGAATTCTAGGTAGATGTACCCTGATAACCGTATAATTTATACTTTGCTTTCCAAATGTACAAATGCGTGTTTTATGATGAGCGCAAGCTTCTAGAAGGAGTGTAATGTGAATTCAGACAGATACTTAGGACCGAAACTAGTCAGTGAAACGTAACATATAGTGTAAATGTTAAGTATAATGTCAGTCATAATGTAACTCCATTTGTTGTAATTGTTGATTGACAGCAAACACATAATGACAAATGTTTTGTTGTATTTTACTTTCCAGACATCAACGAATGTTTGCTTGCAAGTCTGAACAAGTGTAACCGTTCAAGTGAGATTTGTACCAACACTGTTGGCAGTTATAACTGTAGTTGTAAACCTGGATTTATTTATGTCAACGGGATGTGCCAAGGTGTGTTTGACAGTTTTAAAAGTTCTGCTAAGTTTGAATCTGTCACTCTTCAGGTACATGAATTTAAAAGATAAGCTGTAAATATTTGTGGTTTTGTTAACAATAAAAAATATATTAAATTTAAAATACTTTGATATAAATAACTAAACATTTACTCACTCGCTCTATTTACAAGCTTTATAGAATTATATACTAAAGGGAAAATTTGTAGTGGTGGTAGTAGCAATACTGAGTTTCAAGGTTTAATACTCATTTAGTATTCAATAGAGAGTTTTCGTTAATTGTTAGTTGTCCGTTAACAGAATATAAGTAATAGTAAGAGTAGAAATAAGTGGTAGTAGTTAAAAGTAAGCAGAAGTAGTAAAAGTATTATAAATTACGTAGCGGTAGTAGAAAGTAAGTAGTATGACAGAAAGCAATCAATAGTAGCAATCAAGCAAGCAATCTAGCAGTAATTGTAGTAGTAGGAAGTAAAAGTGTTGTAGTAGAAGTAGTAGAAATAAGTAAGTACTAGAAGTAGAAGTATGAAATAAGTAGTAGATTGTGGTATTAGTAATAGAAATAAGCAACTGTAACATAAGTAACTGTAGTAGAAATATGTATCAATATTATCATAAACTGGTAGTAATCCTCTGAAATAAGTAGTAGTGACATTAGTAGAAGGTAACTAGTAGTTGGTGTAGACATTAAGTAATAATTAATTAGTACATAATCTGTAAAGGCTAAAGATATCATTTTCATTTGTGCTAATATGTCATCAAGTTTGATATGCTGTATTGTATATGTTGAAATATAGATTTATTCTACGCTTGGGAGAGATGAAATTAAAATACGAAAAACATTTTGACATACAACAAAATATGGGAATTTTGTCTTAAATCTAATGACAAATGTTACGTCAGATTTACATTGCGATGTGCTGAACTAGTGTAAATATTCGCTTGTATGATAGTAAAATATTAATTAGAAAACCAATAACTAATTATATTTGGCTCCCTTTTTCAAAATAAATCTTCCCCTCTTATCCCCGATAATTAAGGTAAGAAACCTATACCATACTGATCAAATAAAAATGTTGACTTTTAAAAAGTCGTTATATTAAGAAAACAAATATTTCAATTTCTTCACTGCCATTTAGTTTGGAGCAATGAAGAAACATAAACTTAATCATTTTCTTACATAAACTGTTCTGTGTTATCAAATGGTACTTTTTATCAATAAACACAAACTCACAAAGACACATTCTGATTCATAAAATTACCTTTTCTGAACTATTATACTATCCTAAAATTTAATCTAGCAAATAATAAAACTTTTAAAAAGCACTAAAACCAAAGAAAAAAATGTGACACTGTAAACCTTTTATAAAATTACATGATTCGATGATATATATATATTTTTTAATTTAATAATTTTTTTCGTTCATTTGATTATTTTTAATCTTCTATTTAAATCGTCTGTTAAAACAATGAAAACGAATGTCTGCACAGAATGTTTCTTGCCGACTTAGATACATTAATTTCTCAAAGTCCGATAACTCGTTTAAACACGTCGTGATCGAAAGTAATTTCTTAAAGTAAGCGTAGCATACGACACAAGCTGCACACACACACACACACACACACACACACACACACACACACACACACACACACACACACACACACACACACACACACACACACAGCACATACACAAATGGAAAAATACACCAAAATAAGGTTTAAATTGTAAAAAATAACATTTTCTAAGACATTTTTTATTATAATTTATATTAAACTTTTGGATCAAGCACTATATTGTTATAGCTATTGTATTATTAACCGCCTAACTTGAAGGGAAAAGCCATTGGTCGTTACACTACAATATCTCTATCGCAAGAATACGTTAAAAAGGAATGATTGATTCCATTATAAATCTTTAAATTATATTTTTAAGTCAAAGAGAGGTTGAAACGTGTTGTAACTCATTTTTATGTCTTGCTTCAATGAGACAAAAAATATAATTAAAAATCACAATTCAAGTAATTCATCTCAAAGTTCGTGGTTCGGTTCTGGGGGGGGGGGGGAGGAGGAGGGGATCAATTAAAAGACAGTAATAATATAAAAATAATTTAAGTTTTGTTCAAGTGATATCTTCACTTTAAATGCCGAATACTCTTCACAATGAATTATAATTAATTTATTTTCAATGCAGACCAAGGCTGTCATTCTATTCTGCACAACTGTTCCCAGCTGTGTAACAACAATTCCAATACTTACAACTGTTCCTGTTTCCCTGGCTACACGCTTATTTCGGATGAAACTACTTGTGATGGTACGTGGTGTAGTAAAACTCCTGACATCTCTGCTATGAGGAAAACTCTGTGGGAGAAATCTAGCCATTTCTTAATTGTTTATTTTGAAAGAAAAATATCATACGCGTCGTGATGTTAGTAGTAGAGGTTTGACACTCGTGATGTTAGTAGTAGAGGTTTGACAATCGTGATGTTAGTAGTAGAGGTTTGACAATAGTGATGTTAGTAGTAGAGGTTTGACAATCGTGATGTTAGTAGTAGAGATTTGAAAACTTCTGGACCAAACTTATGTAAAACTAAATAAGACTACCTTACGTTAACTTGAATTTCTATTTTGCCTAATTTTAGTGGTGTTTTATCAGTAAGTTATTTACAAATTGGGATTGATAAGGATGTCATAAGAGGACACGTTACTAGAATTAGAAGACCAAGGTAAGTTTTATATAATTGGAAAATAGCCCTTGGGACTCCTGATACAATATTAATATGGTACTAACCATTCTTTATCTTAAGTCTTTATATCTATCAGTATATGATTAGTGGAATATGCAGTGTCAGAAAACAAATTATCATTAAACTGTTCAACATGCAATGTTCTAACTAATCTATGAGAGGCTATATTAACAGGTTTCAATGAATGTTACCACAACTAACAGTTCTTAATGTGCTTTTCAAAAGAAAGTGTTTTAATTCAAAAACGGGAAAACGGGCATAGCTTTCAGGATTACATAAAAAAAAATGTGAACGGTTCCTACCATAAACTGTGTCAATGTAAACGGAAATATTGGTATGTCTGGCACCACTGGAAAATAAAACGTTTTAATTTGGATGGAATCACTTTATGAGTCCTCTCAACCCCTGTATGACTTAAGTGACATATGGTTGGCATAGTCCTTAATGTGGTTGAGAAATAAGCACTGGCATTTATTCGACACAAAAATCAAACAAAAATCCCAAATACGCATGTCTTAGTTATGTGTACGTAAGAAATTTGCATAAACAGTATGCGTACGAAGAAAGTTACATAACATGAAAACAAATATGTCTCTATTGTAATATGCACTTGCATTTCTGTATTAATTTAACAGCCTGTCTGGATGGCACGTATGGCAGTAACTGCTCGTCTACTTGCACGTGCAACACATCAAACACGGTGACATGTGACAAGGTCAACGGGTTTTGCACGTGTATAACTGGGTGGAATGGCAGTAATTGTTCCGATGACGTCAATGAATGCCGGAACTCTACTATATGTGTGGAAAATTCAACATGCAAAGATCTTCCAGGGTCCTACTTCTGCGATTGTAATTCTGGCTTTTATGATTCCAGCGGTCAGTGCGTAGGTGAGTGGGTCATTTTATCTGTTCAGAGTATAACTGTATGTATCTTCATTCATTCGACCGTGAATCTTTTTTCTATTTTCCTTCTCTATATTATCGTAAATTTTATATATGTATGTGTGTGTGTGTGTTGTAGTAGTAGTAGTAATAGTAGTAGTAGTAGTAATAGTAGTAGTAGTAGTAGTAGCAGTAGTAAATAACAGACAATAATTAATAATCAAACACAAGTCGATTTTTGCATTGTTACTATTAATGAAATTGAAGTATCTTGCGACGCATGAGTGATGAATTGCAAATATAGATGATGGTGTCGTGTGTCACACTCCACTTATACCTGCAGTTCAGGCACGTATGAAACCATAAGGTGAATGAATGGTCGTACGCCAGACCGATTAGATAGATAGGTAAAGGCTTTCCCCAGTAAAAGACAAAAAGAGGTGTAGATATTTGAGTATGGTGAACGCACTGGTGACATTTGACCTGTACCAGAAATGTAGACAAACCATTGACAGCTGAAAGATGTCAACAACAAAAAACATGTTATATTTGGCACAACAGATGTGCAGCATCATAATAATACAGCCAATGTTTTAGAGCTTAGTGGAAATTATTCTTTTAAATGAACACACATTGACGAGAGCCAATAAGTCTCCATTTATAACTTGCAATGTTACTGTTTCTAATAGGGATCAAGAAACTAGAACATCTGCAGTCTTGTAGAGACATCTCTCCAAGCATTGTCGGTGACTTAGGCTGGCTGGCTAACAGATAGTCTAGGATAGGTAGAATTGTAACCAATAATATTAGCGCATATCTGTGATGGTAACCCATGGCTAATAACCAAAACTGGGTCAAACAGGAGTCAAGCTTTTTGTTGCGGAGTAAATTTGCCTGTCCCTATTTCTAAATGTAATTAACATATAATTTGTTAGATGTCAACGTTACATGGCCTTTGGGTACTGTGCATGATGATAGTTTTGTAAGTACCAGAGTTAAAATAACAACTCGGATAAAGAATTTGCTACAACTTGCTGATGTCGTCCCAACCCGTTCCAAGCGGATGCAGGACGCGCTAGAAAACATCTACACCTCATGGCAACTTCTTGTATCAATTGCTGAGCCAATTTCTTCACGTGCTACTTCTTGACTTTCCTTCATTTTGTGTCTTGTGTGGAATTCTTTCCGCATCTCAATGTACGATCAACACATAAGCACGCCGAGACAATTTGGCTCATTCGTTCGGACACGCAAATCTTCTATAGAATTAGTTTCCTCTTATAATTTTTCTTATGTAAGTAACTTTTTAAAATTGCAATGGACAACAATTTTTTCAATCCAAAATGTTTTCTATAGGGAAGCATCTTCCTTTAATAATTATAAAACTACGTTGTGATGTGTGGGTGAGTTAATGCAACTATAGATGTTGCTTTCGTGTGCAACATACACTTTCTTTGCACTTCATTTACAGAACAAATACAATCACAAATAAGAAAAAGTCGATAGACAGATAATCGTGCCCAGTTCACGATCACACGTGTTTAGACAGCTGATAATCGATAAATAAATAGGACAATCGGATAAACGAACTCTTGACGTTTAGTACGTCACAAAAGGAAATATTGAAACCACTTACTTCTAAAAGTTGAGATAAAAATCATAAACAATTTCACAAAGACATGCAAAATCCATGTAAACAAAATCAAAATTGACTTAAGCAGGAGTCTAAGTTTGGGCTGTCCAAGTATAAGGTGCAGTGTGCTCTTTCTTGTGGGCAGGATATAACTAGACAATGGCACTTATTTGGAGAATTTCAGGCAATTTGACTATACATGGCTTACTCGTGCGGACATGCTACTCTTCTGCATTATAGTTTTTTTCCCTATTCATTCTATACGGAATGTAAAATGTAATGTAGAACAATCTTTTTAATCCAAAAGATTTTCTATATGTGAGTTTCTTCTAAAATAAAAGAACTACATCCTAATGTTTGAGTGTGTCAAAGCAACTATAGATATCAGGTGGTCAGCACTCATTTATAAAACAAATACAATCATAAATCGACTTCATTTGTCGATGATCAGAAAGGTCGATAGTCAGATACTGTCTTGATCTCATTCACCTGATTCGTTTTAAGACAGTTGAAAATAATCGACCAGAGAATCTTGACATTTAATGGATAACAAATAATGGATTATTCAAACTATTGATTTTTATAGCTTTTAAATAAATACAATTCTTTAAATAGTCCTTTAACATCTATGTAAATAAATCATAATGAACGTGATGGCCTGTACTTGTTCAATCTATTTCGTCAACACGATTTAACGTGTCTTAATTTTGCGCTGTCCTAATTTATTTTTGTCTCCACTGAGCAGAATGCTACTATAACAGTTATATTCTTACATTGATATCTTCCCATCTCAGTGACGTTAGATTGTGACTCACAGTTGCGCCTTTGATGAGGTTTATTCACATCCATATATGTCATTTCCTGTCTCGGAAGGCAACATACAACTTTGAGCTGGTCCAAGCTTACTCACAGAAATACGTGTTAAGCGTTCTTTGCACCTTTATTTACTTATTTGTTCTTCTGTCTGAAAAGAAAACGGGGCTTTAAGCTCTGTAGAGAAATCAGATACATTCATGGAGAAACATTATAACCATTGACAGACAATTTGTAGAGTCTCATATTATATTCATAGAGAAATTGGGGAATCATAGATAGACAATGCGCAAAAATTCTCTGCTAAGTATTTATAATGTCTGATATACTGTGTGCTTTTAGGTCCCTATATAAGTCGCCCTGCGCGTTTTCACTCTTTTCGCCAGCTTCTTATTGAAAAGCCCTAAAGACGTTAAACTTACTATTATTCAAATTACTATCAGAATTTCTTATTGTATGTAATATAAACGTTCAATGCTTACTGAAGATGAATACATTTTATAGACCAATTATATATATAGGCTTAAATTATTCCAACAGCGTGTCAAGAAGGCAACTTTGGCAAAGAATGCAAATCAAACTGCACGTGCAACACAACTAATACAATGACGTGTGACAAAGTCAACGGGTCTTGTACATGTAAAAATGGCTGGAATGGCACGATTTGTAGCGAGGATATTGATGAGTGCCAGAAAACTACTGTCTGCGCAAGTATTGCAAACTCCACGTGCAGAAATACTTTAGGATCCTATTCCTGTGATTGTGTTCCTGGCTTCTATAAATCTGGTGACGTATGTTATGGTGAGTTTACACTGTGATGATTTAACTAGTACAAGTAAATTTCCTGTGAAAGTAAGAGTAGCGTGATTTAATTTATTTTAATTTTAAATAAGTTGTTTATTTTGTTCTCAGAATGCGGACGCTTACAGGTATAAAATTAGCTTCTGTAATAATCAAATAATGAATATTCTAGGCTGTTTGTAAGAAGTCATAGAAGAATAAATCAATTTCATCACTGATATATCGCACTCGAGAAATGCAATGGCTATTTATTTATCTCTATCTCGACATGTTGTGGGTTTTTAAGTTGTTAGCTTTAACCGTTGTCATTTTAGAATGTCAATGCATTATTAATCTCTGTATATCTGTTTACAAAATTGCAAGTATCAATAAAATTTTGTGGATTCTTCATTTTATTCTATTTTATTGTAATCGTCTATTAGATGATTCAGTCAATTAAAACAATCAACAAATAACAGCAAGATAAAACTTTTGTGACGATTGAAAAACTCAGTAAGTCTCAAGGTCAGGTAACCATTAATAATTAATTACTGTTGTGCAGACGGGCAATATTATATATCACTACGAGAACACAAACAGCGTGTATTTTCGTTAAATCTAATAGTAATAATATTTTATTATTTTATATGAAAGACTAACATATGACACAAAGAGCAAAAGAATAAAAATAAAAATAAATAAATTAGCAAAAGTAATGTTGTAAATTGTTAAAAATAAATATATTTAAACGAAACCATTGTATAATTTACACTGAACTTAAACATTGCATTGCATTATACTTAAACATTGCTTTGCGAATCACAGATTAAGAAATATATCACAAAGCTTGTTAACGTTAATGCCACAATATTTGTCTCACAAGACACTTCGAAATGGATGAATGATTCCTTTAGTAATCGTAAAACAATATATTCTTTTAAATTATGAAAATTGTTTAAAACATTTCATTTTCATTTTTGTTTACGTCTTGCTTCAATCTGTAATCTAATTTAGGATAAATAAAAAATTATATGTATTTCGATTCCAATAGCTGGCTTTTAATTAAAAAAAAAAATAGTGTCTCTAAAAGCTGGTATGGTTCATAATAATTTATAATCACTTTTCATTTTGAATGCAGCTCAAGATTGTCCAGACGGTCAACACCATTGTACCCAGCTGTGTACGAAAACTTCCAATACTACCTTCACCTGTTCTTGTCTTCCTGGGTACTCGCTTAATTCGGATGGAGTCACGTGTGGTGGTAAGTGTGTAAATACAACACTCCTTAAGATCTGCCTTGAGAAAAATGTTGTGACATAAATATAACCAATTCTTTATTGTTGCCTTCGTTGTATTTTTAAAGGAATTTATAATGTTAGATCCAAAATATTGTAGAAAAATATTATCATTCGCCAATCTTATTTTTTCTGCTTATTTCTTTGTGTATTGTCTTATAGAGTTATCTATAAATATAGATAGATAAAAGTAATAGAAGAAAAACCAGATTACAGAACTTATAGACCAACACGCCCTTCAAGTTAAACCACTCCGCTGTCATAACGACTATTGGGTTGTCGACTAAACTCTGTTAAAAGAAGTTAAGATATTTTCCGATTTGTAACATAATTTGGTGTGTTATTGGGAGTATCATTTAAACCAGAACTGCTATCATTCTTTGTTTTCTTTGCCAAACACATTCCTTAAGGTTATAAACGCTAACAGAAAATGTTACACTCACAGTGACCAAGAAATTAACCATTGGCCTCAGATGCCATGTTAATCTAGTACTGAACATTCTTGGTATCTTTTTTCATTGGGTAGCTAGTCAACAGTAGTTGTCTATAATGAATGAATTTAAAAGCTCCTATTTGGGGAAAATCATGTAGACCAAACGTCTTAATTGCAATTCTCCTGAAGTGTAGCAAAATGTATAAAAGTAGCCAGTGAACATCTTCAGGACAACACCATCATCTGCGAATTTTTACAAAGAATTTTTTATTACAGATAGCAAACATATTATATGTTCCTTCATTATGCCACACGTTGACTTTATATCTGTATTTAATCAAAGAAATAAAATAAATTTGAAAATGAAGAGACAGCGCAATGTAGATTCTTTTATAATCGTGATAATATTTTGCGTTTCTGTAAGAATATAGACAACGCATATTCCAATACAAGCACCGATGTTAGACGTTTGCACTGTATAGCATCGGAGGCATATAGATTCGAGTCCCGTCTCTTGTTCTTTATTTTTTTTAATAAAGACTACTTGTTTGAACGGCACTCAGTGGCATTGCGCGAGAAAACCTGGCATATGTGCCACACAATTTTCCACTTGCAATGCTGGGTGTGTACATGGATGTATTTGTGAGTTAGCTAGTTTGTATTATGTCAAAAACCTAACATCCCACTTCAAGAAAATATAACGAATTTAATATTGGTATTTGGTATTGTCTGAAAACAGTTTAACAGAATAGAACTTATGACCCTAATCGCGCATTTAACTGCACGTGCAACACAATAAACACGTTGACATGTGACAAAGTTAACGGGTCGTGCACATGTAAAAGTGTTTGGAATGGCGGGAATTGTGAGAAGGATATCAATGAATGTCTCGTCAGTACTACCTGTACTGCCAGTTCCACATGCAATAACTCTTTAGGTTTGTGACAGCAACGCCACTTAGTTAATAGATATTACTAAAATTAATTAATTAATTATCCATAACTAATTACAAGTGATGAGAATCTTACTTTATTTTATTAATGATCCCCCAACAGACACCACTCGTCTCTCACTTGGCGGATATACAGGCGCTGTAAATATTTCCTCTCTTCCATAAAATTAAAGATAAACATTTGTTGTCACACAATGTTCCGTAGGTGGAAAATTTCTTACTAAAGGAGAAGACAAATCCGTCTTTAATCTATATTTAGCAAGCCCCTGTCCACCACTTTCTTCTCCAACGTAAGATTATCAATATGTATAAGAAGGTCAATAAATTTAATAAATCAACAATAAAATATACATATGACAAATACAATGAAAACAGATTACTTGACATCAATATTTCCATGGAGCTACATTTGGATAATTTTATAATTACACAGTCTATCATAAATACAATTCAACAATAGAGTCCATTCAATCACAGGATAGTTTTATCAGAGGAAGAAATGGAGTTATTAGAGATAAGAAATAATAGTATTTGTGTAACCTGATTCAGTACGGTTTTAACATCCTTTGCGCACTTTGACACAATGTCACAATTTATAGTTCAATTCAATTTCGTCAGCTCAATGTGTGTCACTCACATGTGAAGAAACACTGTTCCACTACTTAAAGTAACCTGGGTACTTCTTTTCACCATGCCAATTCCTTCAAACAGAACAATAAATGTAGTGCTGTCCAACAACTTCTCTACACTAGAAATTGTTCAGGCAGTCAACAAATCTTACCACAAGACAAGTGTATCCTTACACTTACACACTGTTCCTTCCTTTACCGCAGTCGGTCGTAGTGGTTTACAAACAATAAACCAGGAGGTTCATATAGGACATGAAAATAGGGAACCGGAAAGGCTATTTGTTCACTGCAAAATATAATTAAGGAGCAAATCTAAGTTTCCAGTTTATCACTTTATAACTCCATTCTTTCTTACATTCCAGTCTCAACTTATGATTTCCTGCAACAGTATTCATTAGCCCAAAACACGTGTACAGCATAATAGATACAGCATATCAAAACAATGTCAAGTATCTAACAAATTACAAGTGAGCAGCCTAGTTCAAACACTTGTAGAAATAAAAGTCAACTCACATAGTAATCTCTACATAAAACATGAAAACATAAAAATTTTAAAATTTTATCATAGAAGATCCTTGTGGTCCTAATTATTATTGGGCCTATACTAACAGATTAAAGTAAAATACTTTAAACTTTGAAATGATGCGTGAGTAGGCCTACTATACTTGCTGTTACTATATTTCAATTAAACTACTTGTATTTCTGACTTACTATAGCTGCGGACAAGTTCCAGATCTACTATGTGTCTGTACATTTTGATATGTCTTTGGACTTTTCACTCAATGACAAGGAAGATCCGAGATACAGTGCACTGTTAGAATCCATTCAGAATTCGGTGTGTATATCAGTTTGTACTGTATAATTATAATTATTAAATTATGAATTATGTAGCATTAGTCAATATGTATTGTGTATAATTATGTAACATATGGCATTAGTCAGTGTGCATTGCATTAATTATGTAACGTTTGTTAGTTAGTGTGTAATGTGTATAATTAGGTAACATGTGACATTTTTAAGTGTGTATTGTGCATAATTATGTGACATGTGACATTAGTCAGTGTATAATGTATATAGTTTGTAACATGTGGCATTAGTCAGTGTGTAATGCGCATAATTATGTGACATTAGTAAGTGTATATTGAGTATAATTATGTAACGTGTGGCATCAGTGTGCATTGTGTTATAATTATTTAACATGTGGCATTACTCAGTGTGCCATATCATCAAAAGCTTAAATTGAAATGAAGTAAGCAATGTTTTGTCATCATATATGTAATATATTTATTATTATTTACATTTATTATTTTAAGTAGCCTTACATATATTCCTTTTTGTCTGCTGGCTGGTCTTAATGTGAGAATGTGGGAATATGGGAATGTATCAGTAAGTTAGTTACTCGATATTGACATTTATTTCTTTTCTTTTCAATCTTTTCAGCTTGCTGAACATTTCAATCAGTCAATGGAAACCGCTTTTTACTCCATAAGAGTTGTTCGCCTAAGGTGAGTTATTCAGTAATTATCAATCAAAATGTCCATGAAAATGGAGTTATTTTATTTTATTGATTAAAATGTCTTCTTCCTGTGTGAAATGTTTTCATAGATAATAACCAACCACGTCTACTCGTTTAATCCCACAGTGATTTTCTACGGATCTAAAAGAAAGGAATTAAAGCTCCAAAGTCTGACTTTACATTAACAAAATTAAATTATTAACAAAATACTTCACGTGTTTTGACAAATTTTGAATTTGTAAAAATTAGGTTAAATATTTTTTTAAATTTTATTTGATGAAAGATATATCTATCGTGCAAAACATGCATTTCAGGATCTGCGATAATTCTCAATTTGAGCAACACTGTTATCAACACAAGGCCATTGGTTTTCATAAAAAGTGCATCTATACAAGAGTTAACTGTTTTTAAATCATAGGACTATCCGCATTTCAGATATAGTCTTTAAAGCCACAACCCAAGTACAACAATAACAACTATAATAATAATAATAATAAATAATAATAATAATAATGTTGATGATATAGGCCTAAAAAGAAATAATCATAATAAAAACTGCCAACAAGATACTGAACGTTTTATGTTTTCTTTATTTAATTATGCATTCAATCCAGAGTATTCTGTTATTAAGACGACCCTTGCACTTAAGTAATAAAAACAATCTTATTTTTATATACTAATAGAAATGGAAGTGTGATTGCTGACACAGAACTGCTAGTTAACAAGACCGACAACCCAGATGGCCAAGTTGCAAAAGGTCTGGAAGATTTAGCAAACAAACGATTACTAAAAGTTAATGGAACAGACTGGAACATTTCTGGAGTGATATACAATAACAAGAATGGTAATTACATTTTGTGAATGTTGTAGTTCTCATTGTATCCAACAGTTGGTGCACTATTTGCATTGTGCACATCTCACACAAACTAGTGCGACAATTTACCATGTCCATTAACTTCTTTATTTACTATATTACAAAGTCGGCTATCTCTATTCAGCCATTATTCAGCCATAATGCATTATTTAAAATGAGCATTGAGTAGTTTCACTGATCTTAAAATTACATAGCTAAGCATATCCATGCTATTATATGAAAACTTATTAATGTTAATTACTTTTTCAAGATGATGAGACATTATTTCTATGGAATTTTTTGTTGTAGCTTGTAGCTATCTTAACTGTTATCATAAGGTTTCTTTTATTTTTCATTTCAGTGACTGTAAGCCAAAACTTGTGTGATACTTTCTACCAAGTGACGTCATGTTCAGACGGGCAAGTCTGTGATGACAGCGACAGTGTGCCAAAATGCAGGTAATAAATCATGACATTATGAATGTTCTCTCTATTTAAAACTGGTTTATTTGTTATGCTTGATGATATTTGCAATTAATTCCTAACAAATACCATTCTTTTAAAATCACTATTCTAACTCTTCGTTCTACAATTAAACAATTAAAAGTAATAAATAGTACAAATTTTATTAACACTATTTTTTTTATGAGACCAAAGACCACTTCAAAAAATTGTTTTAGTATTCCTTTTAAACAGTCTGAATTGGGGAAATACCAAATTTTTGCAAGTTCTGCATGCAGTTAGAAATACACTCACATATACCCCAAAGAAGAAGAAACGCCGCAAAATCATTTACTAGAAACAGCAGTTGAAATGTTAGACGGCAGACACTCCAGTAGCTCTTGGTTTACAACAATTTTAGGACAATCTTTCATCCATTTAACCATGTGAAGCCCCATTTAATTTGTATATCAGACTCTAACCATGCACTAGTGTAATAGTGTTATCAGTCTGCCAGTAAATTGTGTACATATTTTTTTACCAGTCGGAATTTGTTCAGCATTTTTGCTTTTAATGTTGTCTCTGTCTTTGGAATGGACTTTTAAAAGCAATAATGTTTAGTATAAATTACATGTCTACTTACTATATAAATCTTGTCACGAGTGATTGTATATAATAGTGCCTTTTTCACACGCGCATTTAAACCACTGCCCTGAAAAATCGATACCTCTGCCATGTTGTTTACTCTACAAACTGATTTCATTATAATTTCTGTTTTGTCAGCCCGATAAAGGACTCCAACTACCAACTTATTATTGGTCTTTCTGTGGGCATCCCCCTATTTTTCATACTTGTCGCCATCATCGCTGTCATTATCTACAAGTGTGTTAAACGACGAAAGCAGCCAGAGCGCCCAGATACGCCAGAGGACAGGTGTGTACAGACTAAAGTACAAATAAATAATTTTTACAGAGGACAGGTGTGTACAGACTAAAGTACAAATAAATAATTTTTACAGAGGACAGGTGTGTACAGACTAAAGTACAAATAAATAATTTACAGAGGACAGGTGTGTACAGACTAAAGTACAAATAAATAATTTACAGAGGACAGGTGTGTACAGACTAAAGTACAAATAAATAATTTTAAGGAAAATTAACTCTGCATTAACTTTAAAACATGGCATACTAATGACTACAGATGATGCATTGATGACAGATTAATCACTCTAGTCTAATTTCATTTTGCCTCTCACCTTCATCCAGTTCAATGAATTTTTAAAAAAAACATAAGAAGGAAACATATTGTTACTTTTGAAAAAGTAACAGCAAATATAATGGCCAGAGTATGTTATAAGCAAATGGTACAACAGTTTGTCGGGTAAAATATCATTGTATTGAATAAAAATATCAAAAGCAATTTTGTTTTAAATTTCTAAACTCTGTTGGCAAAAACAATTAATATGCAATTTTAGTAAACACAATAAATTAAGTGATTTAACTAAATACAACATAATTCACTAATACTAATACATTCCTTCACAATGAAGCACATGCTCAGAATGATCTAAAGTTGAGAATATGGTGTCAAGAAATTGTGGAGGGAATGATACCCGTTGATATTGAAATATATCACCTTTAGGACAGAATATGAGTAGAAATGTCAAACCACCCATTTCAGCTGGAGGGATAGATAGATAGATAGATAGATAGATAGATAGATAGATAGATAGATAGATAGATAGATAGATAGATAGATAGATAGATAGATAGATGGGTAGGTAGGTAGATAGATAGATAGATAGATAGATAGATAGATAGATAGATAGAAGTTCAGAAATAATGTGACGCCGATATTAAATAATGCTTTATCAGACTTTTGCACGTCATGTGTAGTTTTCCTCAAACTAGCACTAGGAAATGAAGAAACTAAACAAGGTTATATCAGTCTAAAGAGTAATGTCATTTATACATTTCTTCATGATAAAACTACAGCTAGGTGTCGATTAGTGCAGATAATGAGTCCCATGAAGTGGTCGCATTATTCAAATTTGGATTATTCGAAGTTATAATTATATGTAAAATATGGTAATCAGTTCGATGCAAATAGGCAATGAAAAGATTTTTAAATAAGTTTTTGTATGGTTATTAACAAAATATTACATTAAGGATAAAAAAATATATAATTTAAATTTTATTGTTAACAAAGACACGGGATGGTTGTTAACAAACTAAAACCAAAAATAATCAACTCAGAGATAAACTTACACTGATGAAAAAATCTTTGTCTTTTGAAATACTTTAGCAGTTTAGACTAAACTGTCCTCTCTTTCTTGTATTGAAATTTTCATACCTGTACTGCACATTCATGTCGTTCAATCATATCAAATTGTTGCCCTAATGAAATAATGAGCCTCTTCTTTTTGGTGTGTGTGTGGGGGGTGGGGGGGGGGAGGTTTTAATCTTCCTTTTATCCATTTTGTTAAGGGCACTTCTTAAAATGATTAAAACAAGTCATAAAAACTAATGTAATTTACGAGGAGCCGGGAGCAGCGCACACACACGTAAGATAGACAAGTAGGTAGCAGTGTCTAAAACGGTGACTCGATGACCTCAGCTGTGCATGCGCTAGCCTCGCATTAACTGAATTTTGGTTCGCATTAAATGCGACCTGGATCATTATATAATTCTCAATAAATCAAATATCGCGTTATTCAAATCGCATTAATCGCGACCTAGCTGTATTGCTTTTCACAGTTAAGTAGTAATACGAAATTGGTGAAACCGAAATCAAGTCTAATGAGTAATGCCATTTATAGCTTTCGTCAATTCAGCAGATCTATCAAATGAGGACACTAAAAGATACTTTATGAATCTAATGAGTAATGCCATTACATCTTTCCTAATGTCAGCAGATCTTTCAATTGTGTACACTAAAATATACTTTATCAATCTAATGAGTAATGCCGTTTATGGCTTTTCTTCTTTCAGTCATACTATGAAACTATGTAGTATTACTAGTGAGTACAAACATTCTAGAACTGATCAAAGTCAAATAATCAATTTGTTTGAATTTCTAGATTCCACAGCATATTTGCCAGACAAATACCGACTAAAGGCAGCTGGGGTCCTGCTGCTTATCGTGGCTTCCCGTCATATACACCAGACACAATGTCAATAGCCACCAGTGATTCTGGTGGGCAGCTTTTCAAGCAACACAGACGGCAGTATACAGATCCACATAATTCATCTTGGTTTGACAGTTCTAGAGGTGCTGCTAATATTGACAGTCATCCACGGCACTACTGGACTTCAAAAGGTACACTGAAACTTGTGTTCGATTCCTTTTATATAATTTATTGCTGATCTTTTCATTCATTTATTTCTAAGATCTTTTTCTACGCTTTTCGTATTGACTATATTGTGTCATCTAAATTTATATTTTCAGTCTTGTTCCACATCTTTAGTAAATTGTTTTGTTCATTTTGATTGGTTGCTTTTTCTTATAATTTAATTGTAAGTTATTATTAATGTGGGGAACGCTTCCGGCTTCCGCCGCTTTCGCGTTTGGAGAGGGGGGAGAGGGAGGGGGGTGCCTTTCTGCTGCTGCGTGTGCCCGTTGAGAAAACATGTCTGGCCGGCAAAGGCGGACTCCAAGCCCGGTGATCCGTGGGTTGAAGTCGATGTTGTTGTTGTCGTTTCTGGTGTTATGGCGAGGGGGATGTCTTACAGAGCCCAGGCTAGTAACACACCAGATCTATTTCCAGTGTGTACATGTGCCCGGGTTGTTCGACTTCCCGACATCCTCACTGTTGGCGTCGTTGTTGTTGTGGCTGTCCCCGGTGTCCGTTGGGATGCTTGCATGTGGGTGCTGGCGGCGGCGTTGTTGTCGTGGCTGTCCCCAGTGTCCGTTGGGATTCCTGAAGGTGGGCGCTGGCGGCCAGTACAGATGGTCGAGTAGCAGTTGAATTAAATCGGCCATTGGATGGTTAAAATAACCCCAAGAGGGGTAATGTTGTTCCTGGTACTGCCAGTGTTGTTGTTGTTGCTGTCCGCGATGTTGGTGAGGTTGTTGTCGAGGGCACCGTTGTTGCCTCCGAATATGTGGTGGCGGGCGCCGTCTTTTTTTCCTTTCGCCCTGTTTTGTTGTTGTTGGTGTTGGTGGAGTGGGCTGGCATTCTGATGTTGATGCTGTTGTAGTTGTCGCCGTTGTTGGTGGTCGAGGCGGCGTCGCTGGTATGGGTGAGAGGGGCACGGCCTCGAGTTCCCTTGAAACCTGGTCCAATATGTTATCAAATTCATTCGATTGTTGAGGTTCGTTCATGAGGACGTTTGTCGTTTGGATTTTTTTTTCCTTCGTCTCGATGTTCGTAGTCTGTGTATTAGCGGCTTTATGAGGTTTTTCCTTTTTCTTCTTTGTCTCTGTTTGAATTTTCTTTTCTTCACTTGTAGTCCTTTGTGTTTGGGTTTTCTTTTCTTCCGAAGCTGGAGTTGGTGTCTGGGAAAATGCCACTTTCGTGTTAATTTTTTCCGTCGAAGTCTGTGTGGCGTTTACTTTTGTGGTTGGTGGAATTTTCCACACGATGTGCGTGTTACTTTCTTGGTCAGTGGTGTTGATGGACGTTTGTGTTTCGTTGTCAGCACATGTTGTAGATTTCTTACCCTCTATTTTGATGAGGTGCCAATTCTTGAAAATTGTGTAGGCCTCACGCACGCCTACCTCACTTGCTTGTTCGAATACAAAGCGCAGTAAATACCTGTATGCTCTATTGACTTTCTCGTTGCCTGTATTGATATGGAGGCAGTAATGTACAAGATTTATGCGGCGGTGGGCACGCACCTCCTCATCATATACTTCTACAACTCTGCACAGGTGGTGATTTTCTAATTTGGCTTGCTCCTCCCGGTCTGAGAAAGGCAGGGTAGAAGTGTTGATGGTAGAGCGGGTGGTACGTTTTTCCATAGTAATTTCCTGCGTGCTTCTCCGTCGGTGGTCCGATGCGAAGTGTAAGTAATTTTAACTGGTACTTTTATAGTTTTAAACAACAAGGGGAAGGTCACTCTTTTTTGCCACCACACGAAAGAGAACCCATAGTACAATATAGTTCAATCATATTCATCAACAAATAGTAACTTGCCTACTATTGTTTTGAAAGGGTGAGTGTGGTGTCTACATTGTACTGTCTGTATTGTTTACTCTACACTACATACAAACACGTCAGCATACGTAACCTTTGCATGCATAATAAAAGAGCCAGACAAACATCCATGGTGTATGCGTGTCGGACACCGTGACGAACAACAAACAGGCCATACATAATGCGGACAAATAACTAAGAGACTGAATAAAGTTGTGACAGCGGAGACGTGACGTAGACGATAGCAGTATTCTACAAAGACGTTTCCCCACTGCTCCCCGCCCCCCTCTTGGTGTGATAATGGTCGTGCTCTATTTTAGTGTATATAATTTTAATTTCATTCTTTTAAGGGAAAAGATTTTTATTGTCATATCATGCAGAAAATGAAAACTTGTCTGACGTGAGAAAAAACAAATAACACCACATTCAAAACAGCCATTTAAAGGTGCTTCTAAAACCAAATTTCTTGGTATTTCATTTATAAACAAGAAACCCCACTCAGTAATTTAAATAACTCACTTCTTGGTGGGGTGTTCTTTTAAAACCATTGCAAAATAAAATGCTCTTTAAAATCAGTCTATTTAAATTTGGTGCATTTATTGTATTCCTCTGCCCCCCACCCCCACCAGTTAATTTATTTTGGTACCACCTTCAGAATAAGATCCATCTAATACAATAATTTCATTTATTATATTTTACTGTTTTTTTCTAATTTGTCATTATTGTAATTTCCATTTCAAATGGAATTCCTTAACAAGAGTTTGGTATTTTTACTTGATACCACTAAACAGATAAAACATGATAAATTATTTACTTTTTTTCAAGAGACAGAAGTGTTTTTTTTAACTTTTAAGGTATGCTTTCATCTTCACAACACTTTGCTAGCATAACAGCTGGCACCTCTCACATTCCTTTGCTTATTTAGTTATAATAACTTCTGCATAAAGTACATTGCTTCTGTTGCAGATGGGTCTGAAGCACCGACATCAAACTTCTCCTGGGAATATATGTTCCGAATTCTGGAGCCTCACCGTGATGTAAGTTGATTTATTTCTCAAGTCTTAAATTACAATTTCACTTAAACTAAGAGGGGATAGAAGATTAGGTTATTACAATTTCACTTACACTAAGAAGGGATAGAAGCTTAGGCTTAAGTTACAATTTCACTTACACTAAGAAGGGATGGAAGATTAGGTTTATGATTTCAGTTACACAAATAATCGATTTGGCATAAGTTACCATTTCATTTATAATAAGCATGAATGAATGATTGAACAGGGATAATGAACCAATAAGTAATCATATTTAAAAGATGTGAAAATTTCCTTTAAGTAGAAAGTAATTTCCTTGAATTAGAAAAAGTTCACTTTCCTTAGAAACTTACCTTTCCAAACATTTGTATGTTTAATATATTTCTGACTATATATACATTTCTCAAATGGTAATTATATATTTTCATAATTTATTTTGACTTTTTTCAGTTTGAAATCCAGAGACCTGTAGTTAATACTTCGCCAAACCCAACATATACAGTAAGTATTGTGCTTTCAGACTTTCCAAACACTTTTCTTTATCCATATGCTTTTCTTTAATAGACTATGGCACTAAGCATATTAAAAAAAAAAAAAGTATTGTGGAATAGCTTTGGAACCTCTAACCTTCTTTGAGAAATGAAATAAAATAAATCTCAAATCTCATGATGTATGAAATAAAATAAATCTCAAATCTCATGATGTATGAAATAAAATAAATCTCAAATCTCATGATGTATGAAATAAAATAAATCTCAAATCTCATGATGTATGAAATAAAATAAATCTCAAATCTCATGATGTATGAAATAAAATAAATCTCAAATCACATGATGTTGCATTTTTCCCCAAACCCCGGCTTTCAGTGAAAGTGACCACCACCATCTTGACAATGGCTTATCTTTGGATACAACCAAAAATTCTGTCATTGGTAATTTATATTGACAAATGACTCAACCCTAATCAAATAATCATTTCACGGCAATTTCAGTAAAGACATACTGTCAAAGGTAAACAACCAAGGAGCCAAACTATTTATCTTTTAAGGCTAAGAATTCCAGCAGTAAACTCTCTAGTGAATTGACACGTTTTAATTATATTATTTTTTAATCTGTAGATTTACAAATTCTTTGGTACTAGGAGTAACAATTTTCTTTGTTATGTTCCTTTATTGGATATACATGTATATATATATATATTGTAACTAATAAATGCATTATATAATTTCTTAAACATGAAAATTAAAATGTCTTGTTGCTAACTTTAAATGCGTGTTTCACTATTTCCATGGATGATTCACTTTGGTGTGCATTCGCATTGCTGCTCTGTTCTAGTGCAAGGGCACTCTTAAGTCACTGATTTGAAATAATATTCTTTCTTTGGCTGAAGTTATAGTTATTGCATTTTATCTGTTATATTATTTTATTTTGCAGTCAGACACTCAACCAGATTCATTGGCATAGAAATTTCAGTCAACAGCTAGAAGAAACAAGACAGTGACAAGAATGAATTAAAAAAAAAAAAAAAGGATGTGCCCAGGCCTAAGAAAGCATATATGAGAAAGATAAACAAAAATATTTCACAAGCAACTGGTAATGAAATATTATGTAGTGAGGGAAGCTGATTAAATGTGAAGTTCTACTAAATTTGCAAATTTCAATTCGCAAAAGAAAATCTAGCTAGAAAAAGTGAAGGAATAAAAAGTTGCATAACTTTATGTTTGTAAAGAAAACAAGATGTGACAATAATTGGATTTCTACTGCATTTCTTTTTAAAACAGTGATCTGACCTAAACAGAAAACATTCGCACAAGCCGCAAATCAGCTGTTCCACTTCCTACAACAAATGAGCACTTAACGAACGTCCTAAATTATATTGTTAATAATAATTCTTCAAATATACAGTTGGCATGAATCTGCTGGCCAGTTTTATGCTGTAATGGTAACCAGAGGACTGATTGATTTTATACTTTCATGATCACAACATTCCAGTGATTATAAATTCCTTGAACACAAAATCCTATGTGAGTTTGTTGTTGAAAAGACACTGTAGCCAGAACAATGGGTCTACCAATCTATGCAATCAGTGTAAATAAACTGTATCTCTAATTAGTCTTTCATTAGTAAATTTTGGAAGAGTGTAGGAGGAATCTTATCTATTACTTTTTATATTTTTTAAAAGTCATTAATGTATTATTTTATTTAAGCTTTAAAAATATATGAGCATATAATTTCTCTTCTCATTTACTGAAACCGGTTACTTTTCTTAATCTGTAAAGTGCAATTGAAATATTGAATCACTTTGATTTGTTTCTATACAGGGAGAGTGTGAAAAGTGTGCATAATTATAGTAATGGATGAGTATCAGCGGCTAATGAGTGTGAAAGGGTTTGTTTTGTTATGTCCATTATTATGGATTCCACTGTGAAACGGGTAATACTGATAAAAATCTTCTCTATGCATGTATGAATGAAGCCAAATCAAAATTTATACCTTATCTTATTTGATATATATGTTAAAGTTGATTATTTATTTATTTTTTGCACCTCTACAATGCTTAGTGGCTTACCACTGTGTCTAACAATGAGCATCTTACATGAAGTCTCTAAACAAGACATACTTAGATTTTTATGTTGCATTGCTTGGCTGCATTATTTGAAATTTCTAAACAAGAAATACTTTGATTTTTATGTAGCATTGCTTGACCGTGTTATTTGAAATATCTAAACAAGAAATACTTTGATTATTATGTAGCATTGCTTGGATGCATTATTTGAAGTTTCTAAATCTAAATTTTTATGTTGCATTGTTTGGCTGGTTATTTGAAATTTCTAAACAAGAAATACTTTGGTGTTAATGTTACATTACTGGCCATGTTATTAAATAAAAGATTATATACTCTGCAATAAAAAAAAAGTTTAATGTATGTATACATTGCTAATGAATATTTTACATTTAGACAAATGCTGCTTTCCATTTGATGACTCTAATAGTCTTTCTTTTTGGTAGATCTAATATTTATTTTAAACTGAAATCTTGCTTTGCAATTTGCATGTAAGAAAATTCTCAAATGTTAGATACAGCATGATTAAGAGGTTGAAATTTGTGATAACTTATGTAGATATCTATCTGTATGTATATAAATATTTAATCCCACATGGCAATAAAAAAAACATATAAAGAGACAAGTGTCAAAACTATATTTTGTATGCATGTGTCTAGAGTCCATAGTACAACAGCAAGATATCTTCAAGTCCTTCAACGAAATGCATACAGTACTTACAAAAGAAATGTTTACAATACTTAAAAGACAAATGCATATAATACATAAAAGACAAAAATTTAATGCATACAATATTTACAAGACAAATGCATGCAATACTTACAAAACAAACACATACAATACTTACAAGAGAAACACATACAATACTTACATGGAAATTTTATTGTTCAGGACATGTGCAAAATATTTTAATAATTAAATATAAGACAAAAATTTTGTATTTCAATGAAGTATAGCTTGCATTCAAGAGTTTACATATCAATTTTTGGGGGAAAAAAGAGGAAAAGATTTGGAAGGAAACATGTATAAGCAGAAAGTAATGAAATATAAACAACAATTCGCCTAGTTCAACTCACCTGTCAATATAAAAAAATTAATGACTCTATAGATCAATAAATGTTAAATTTGTTCCAGTTTCCGTAATTCATTATTTTTTCAACTGAGACATCATCATTGAAGTTTTAAAAAGCAACAACAGTAAATTAGGAATCTCTCTATACATATATAGTCTCAACAAGCATATTCAGAATATATTTTACAAACCTAAAGTTTCATTTTAAGGTGCTATAATGTAATGGAGTTAGATAGTTTATAACAGAGTATGTTTCTTAATTTGACACCATATATTGGAAATCCAATGCACGAGTAGTGTAATGTAATACATCATATATCCTTGTAAACTTTAACAGTTTTTCACTCATACTGGACCATAACATTCCATGATAAGTTAAAGCTATAAGTTCAATAGGTTTCAACACAGTATGATATCACAAATATTGACCTCACAGATTATCAGAGTAGGAATCTGCACAAAGAATTTTCTTTCTAAGTTTCTTTAACAAAACTTGAGTTTCTGGGCCTAATGAGGAACATTCTAAGTTCAAATGTCATTAGGTTTTGTTTAATTTAACAAAAATAAACAATTACAATTTTACCAGAATAAATGCAATGTCACTGTACATTTCTCACACAATACTGAGAACATCTTGGATGTAACTTATATATTATATAAGTATATAATATCAATAAGGTTTCCTTTCTAACATTTACCTTCCGAAAAAAAATCTTTCTACACTTTTTCTCATTATTATTTCAATCTTTACAAAAGCAGTTTATAGAATTCTGTTCATTAATACAATCCAAAATAAACAAAGATAAGTCAACAATATTTATATCTAAGCATTAATTTTTAATTTATTCATCCTTCATAATGCATTCAAACAATATTTTTGATATGTTCTAACAACAGACTTTGAATGGCTACTGCTTCAAGATTTCTGGGTGTGTATCAATTACTGTCTAACAGCTTTGGTCAGAATTAAATTGTTTGAATTACCAAAACCCATGACTAGACCAGCTACAATCAGATGTCAAAGCCTTGAAGGAAACTGGATGTCTAAAATATGTGATCAATTCCATCTAAACTCATAGAAGGCTGTGACATCTGCTTTGAGTTGGACTAGTCATATGCTGTACTAATTTTAAATTCATTTTCATATTTTTCTCATTGACTGACATTGATCACATTGTTTAGGTAACCCATCGACAAAATGAAAATGACTGCATACCTAAGAGATGAAAGTAAGGTGTTGAAGAAATAATACTGGATATCTAAGGGACATAATCAACATGAGCCAAAAGTACAAGAAAATAAACTGTGCAAACATTCTCAATTGCTTGCAATTTCATGAAATCAAGAAAAGTCAAAGTGCATTGACATTATAAAAAATTTACCTTATAAAAATGTATTAGAATATTTCCCCAACAAGATATTTTATGAAGACTATAATTAAACATATATTGTTACCAATTTAGAGAATATACTTTCAATTTTAAATTTCTGAGCAAAAAATCTTTTTATTTGCAAAAAAATATATTAAAATTAACAAAATACAAGAAGAAAATTTTCCTCCTTGCTATAAAGAACAAAAATAAGACAAAAATCTGCACTATAGCAAATTACTTCAAACTATGAGAAAAACAAAATGAATAATAGATTAAAGTAAACTTGGGTAAAATCTACTCAAAGGGGAAAGAGTCAAAATGAGCCTTGAGCTCAGTGGAGAAAAAGCGAAGAGACTAGTGAGCCAAAATAACTCATAGGTAGAAAGGACGAAGTGATTCATGAGCCCATAACAGCTCAATGATGGAAAAGACGAAGCGATGTGTGAGCCAAAACAATGTTGTGGTCGTTGCAGGCTTCCACAATGGCAGCATCATTGGTTGAACCAGATGGAGAAGCAATGTATTCAACGCCACTCTGGAAGAAATAAGAAATATTAATGAAGTGCTAAATTTCTGTTCATACCCTTTTAATGAACAGGAAAATATGTATTTTAATTTTTGTTATAAAAAAATGCTTCTGTATAGAGTGCCAGAAGTGTATGTATTCACGGGTGTTGCCATTTTACAAAAGTTCCAACAGGTGTGCCATTAAGTCCACAATTTCATAAATACGAATTACATAGGTTATTATTATTATTTTTATGCATAAGCATAATATTTAATTCATCTACTGCTCAGTTAGTTGGCAGGAAGTTGAATTATTATAAACAACACTAGTTAAATACGAGTATTTAAAGAAATTATATAAAAAGTTTCAGTGCCATTAACATCTACTGTATGTGAAAATATAATTTTTTTCAACATTAAACACTGAAGTTTGTTTTCATAAACCCTATGTAGTTTAGCTATTAAATGAAATAAATGAATACAAGTATGTAAAAAGAAAATATATTGTATACAAACTGTTGGACATTTTTCTTCTGCACTGGTTTCAACTTAAATGGAAACCTTCAGAATGAATTAACATATTTGTACAATGCAAAGTCTACTGTTTTCTGACAGATTTCTACATTGTATGTATAATATATTGCAATATCAAATGTGCACATTAGAAACAAAACAACCTAAGAAAATTAAGTTTTAAAAAATTGAAACAAAGTGCTAATGCAAGAAGATGTTACTGCCAACACTTTAACAAAAACACCATAATATATTTTAAATTTCATACATACTTATTAAAATTACATTTCACCAAATGTCACATTCTTTGTTCAACATGGATAAGAACAAAGAAAATTAGAGCCATAGCCAGTATAAGGGTTAATTCCCTTTGCAAAATATTTCACTGTCAGCAAAATTGGGAAATAGAGATAATACAGATACACATGCTTGTGTATCCATGTAATTCAGATAAAGTAAAAGTGCTCTAGTTTACACATCACCTTAGCAGATGCTGTAGAATGAAATTACACATAAAAATATATTTAATAATCCTATTAATATAAATATATAATAATTTATATTTATATATATATATTTATATATTTATATAAATATATATAAATATTATATTTATATTAATAAAAAAAGTATGATGGTAACAAATTCCCTCTATTTCTTTAGGTCACAATTTCTAACTCAGCGCTAAAAAAATGGAGAAGTACAAGATACAAAGTATTGCATGTACACACCAACTAGATACAGGAAACTTTTGGTTAGGAGTAATTCTAGCAACAAGAATTCTTGAAAAACAAACAGAAAGTTCCAAAGTCATCTTATGCCTTTTACTCACTAGCAATGTTCCTTCTAAAGTGCACAGCTGTGCAGCTCATCAGAAAATGAAAATGCCGCGCAGCAGTTTCAAAATTTCATACACAAGTTTTGGTAGCAAGCTCAAACAACCACTGGGGATCTCATTACATAGTGTACATTATGTTTGTATAGAAATATTTCAGTTTTCAGTTTTTAAAAAACAAAATTTTACATTCCACACACTCTATTCCCAAAGTTCTAAAAACTTAATAAAACTCTATTTGCTTACCAACCATGCAACAGTTCTCCCAGCCAACAATGACAGCTGGTTTCACTCAGTCATTATGCAGCATCGAACAAAATTTTTTTTCATATTTTGAATAGAAAATTTCTTATGCAGCCAACAGATTTGTTAAATGACATTGACCCTCCTCTATATGCCAGATAGATTAGAGTTTATTGTAAAAATATTTTCCTCCCTATTACAGACCCTAAATTGACTCTCACCATTTAGCCTCAATCTATCCGTAACAAACCCTCACCCAAATGTTTCTGTGCTTACAACTCTTCACTATTATTTTACTCCCTAAATTTACTATCTCACCATTTAGCCTCAATCTATCCGTAACAAACCCTCACCCAAATGTTTCTGTGCTTACAACTCTTCACTATTCAAACTAGTTACCTGGTATGCACGATCAATGTTGTCGCGGAAGGGGAAGAAAGCATCAGAACTTATTGATACTCCCTTGAGCTTGCTAATCCATTCCTTTCTTTCAGCCTTAAAAGAAAAATATAATGCATAATTACAAAACCAATTTTGGGCATACTGAAGTATGTAACTTCATTTTTTTTTAAATTCAAATTAGAACATGTGACCATTTTTTATTTTGGTTCTCCAGTGCCATGTCTGGCCTTAGAGCGCACTCACATTTAATCTTCAGTATGTATTTGATATGATAATAACAAATAAATTTTAGGGCAAAGGAAAAATAATGTTATAATAACAATTACGCTTCACATACAATAAAAGTAAGGGTAACTGTTACACCTATGGGCACCCTTCATTTGTTATGATTATTATTTATTAATTAATAATAGATAACTAATAACAAGTGATTAAGAATTTTAATTTATCGTTATTAATAATTCTTCGACAAGAATAAAACTGTCTCACCGTTGGCAGATAATAAGGGTGTCATAAAACTCGACTATTTACATGATAATAAGATAGTTTTACTGTCGCATAATGTTTCTACAGGTGGAAACTTCTTACTAAAGGAGTAATAAAAATCCATCTTTCATTTATATTTAACAAGCCCCCATCCATTCACTATTACTCCAACATAAGGTTTTAATATATGTGCAAGAAGGTTAATAAATTTAACAATAAAATTATTAAATCAAATATACAAAGTATGAATAATCAAAAGAGCATTGACATTTACAACACTTTACAACAATGTTTGACTAGCACAGACATCAGCAGTCAAATAAGCATATATATATATATATATATATATATATATACACACACACACACACACACACATGCAGATCTGCCTACCCCACTCCTCAGCAAACCATAAGATCAATGATCCAAAAGCAGAAATTTTTTTTATGAAAAGCAGAAGATTCTACGCAGAATCAACATTTTAATAGAAATACTAATAATATAAAATAAATGCAATATAATAACAAATAATGTTAATTTTTGTAAGTGAACTTAACAATAATATAATGATTTATGTAAAGCACAACATTTGTCTACAATTTGTCTACTTTTTGTCTAGAGTCTATTCCAATGTTTTATTTTCAACTAATTTTTCTCATGCAACAACAGTTCCATAATCTTCAATGCACTCACAAAGCACCTCACAAGGAGTGTTCCAGAACTTTCATGTGCACTACTCAAACACACAACAAGGAATGTTCAAAAAAATGTCTTCGTGGATTTTCGTGACTAAACTCAAACTTCAACTTCTGTCATATTAGCTCTCGAATGGAATTCACAGGAATCAACATACAGCAACATGTTTCCTGATAAGTACAATGATAATGTTGGATATACACCAACATGAATCTGGTAGAATACAGTAGTCACTGCAGTCTGAAGCAGATAAAAGGTTACAAAACAAAAAAGGTGCAATATCCTTTCCATAAAAGTCAAATTAAGGCACTGCTAAATTTCAGGAATATTTCATCCCTAAACTCCTTTCTCTCTTACACACATTCTCAACTTACAAAGCCTGCAACAATATTCATTAATCAAACACACAGGCAGCAAAAGTAGCATTTCAGTGATCAAAATTCTCATGTATATTGTACAATCTAATCAAATTAATAAACATAGGAATAATGGTTCAATTACATAAAGCATTCTCCAGTTCAAATCATAAATCAATAGCAAACATGTATGAAATATTTCTAAGTCCATTCTTTCTTTATCAGTCAGTAAACTTACCATAAGCTGACAATCGCCTTTATGACTGGACTTGAGTTATGTCAAAATCAAAGTGATTAGAATATAGGACTTTCTTCAACAAAGTAATTTTTGGTCCATCCTCATTGGATGAAGTTGTTATGAACAAATGTGGAACCATTAGTCAGAAAAAATACTCATCCACTTGGAAATGATTTACATCAGCAAGTTCTAGCATATTCTTTACCTGAGTTGTTATTTTAACTCTGGTACTTACAAAAATATCATCATGCACAGTACCCGAAGGTCATGTCACTTTGACATTTAACAAATTATATAATAACTAAGTTTAGAAATAGGGACAGGCAAATTTACTCTGCCATAGTAACAAATAAATGTCATTGCTAAGAAAGATAAGTATGACATAAAATAGAAAAAATAGAAATATTTTGTATGATAGGTGTGTAGCAAAAATGAAAGTTTTTCTTTTTTAAATGAAAAAACAAAGAATTTACCTCTGTGAACTGTGCAGGTGGATTTTCCATAAGATTTTCCCAAGCTTTCTGGTCCATGTCCTTCAAAGTGAAAAAGAGTTTTACTTTTTTTTTTTATTCACTATAAAAGTTTGTAATGCATGGTATTGCATTCTATTTCATTAACTGTAAAGCATGTTAATGCATGCTATCTCACGATTGTAAAACATGTTAATGTTTACTATTTCAGCACTTTAGAGAATGTTAATGCATGCAATTTCAGTAGTGTAAAACACTTTAAATTGTTATTTCAGGACTGTAAAGCATGTTAATATGTGCTATTTCAAGTATGAAAATATGTTAATGTGTATTATTTCTGGACTGTAGAGCATTTTAATGTGTGCTGTTTCCAGACTGTAAAGTATGTATTGTATGCTATATCAGGACTGTAAAACATGTAAATGTATTTCAAGCTGTAAAGTATATTAATGTGTGCTGTTTTAGGACTGTAAAGTGTGTAAATGTGTGCTGTTTCAGGACTGTAAAGAATGTAAATGTAAGCTGTTTCAGGTCTCTACAGAAAGTAAATGTAAGAAGTTTCAAGACAGCAAAGTGCATAAAATTATTAAAAAATTCTATTCACAATGAAATGACAAAGTACTAAAGTTTTTAGTTATTTTAGTTATTAAAAGCAAAAAAAAAGAAAGCATTTGCAGTCATCTAGTACAGATTTCTAGGTAAAGAAACAAAATGACCATTATATCACCTGTCCAACAGTTCCAAGTACAAAGATATCAATGGCATTGGAGATTTCAGCTCTCTTGACACCTTTCTTGAATTTCATGTCCAACACCTTTGGGTGCTGACGCAGCCACCTGAGCAAAGCACATCATGAATGAGTTCAAACACAGCATGATTTCCAAGGTAAGGTGGGCTGCGAATGTTCTTACGCATATTCTAATATAATAAAGGGAGTGAATGGAACGATTTGAGAGAGGCAATACCACATTTCAGACATTTGCGTCATGACTGAATCATTAAAATACAGCTTCTATAAGATCCAAAACTTAGTAAGTGTAATTATTTTTATTTCAAACATGGCTTAAATCACATTAAATAAAATACAACAGCATGTTAGATAAAGAAATGATCCATGATTTTATCCAAGTTGCATCAACAAATAATTATATTAAAGTATCAAATTTCACTACAGAAAATATTCAAATTTGTGCACTAAACACTACTTATTTTTGCAAAACAGCAACAATTGGACTCCTATTATAATGTTACACTTAGAAATCTTTTTCTGAAATTTCCATCTTACAAACTAAAGGATGACCAGTACAGTCTTATGATGACTTTAAAAATTTATATTATTTTTTTTTTAGGTAATGATTTTGTACTTGTCTCTTACTATATACATTAGTTCAACACATGCATGTTCATAATTATGAAGCTCAGCACATGTTTATTTAATAGTAAATTATTGAGATCAGATGAATTAATTTCATGCTCACACACAGTAATGAATATGTCGGGGGGGGGGGGGGGGGGGGGGAGGGGAGGTGTGTTAAAATAACAGGAAAAACATTCAGTATTTCAACCACTTTCCCCAAATTCAGCACTTTTTTAATTCAATGAGTTTCACTGTGTATGGATGAAAGATAAGACACATACCATACCAATATTCATTATGCTTGACAAAGTTTATAACTGTATGGACATAGGGTATACAATTAAAATTAAAATTTTGCAATCTATTAAATTCAATTGCAATCATGTCAGGAAATATACACGTTTAGTTTACTGACAGTTACTAAAACACAAAACAAAGCAAAAAGCAAAGTGAGACAACTGAAACAATCCTCACCAGTTATTAGCTTTGTCACCAGCCAAGCGGGTGCAATGAATTCGTGACTGCTGACCAGCTCCAATTCCTATTACCTGCAGCAAGAATCGAAAACGCTTCATTAAGATGCTGCTCACATAAAGAATAGGTAAACTTCTTTAAAAATCGAACTAGATTATGTCTTTCTTATCTATGGAAATCTTGAGAGGCTTATGTGATAAGCCTCCAAGCATAAAGACATTTTATTCACAATTTATTTGTTTACTTACAACCATCAACACTTGAATTTAAAACTCAAATCATTAAAAAAAAAAAAAAATCATTACTAGAGTTATTTAAATATATATTTGAAAACTATGCATGAAACAACTTTTACATATTTGTGTATAATGTTAAATTAACTTTGGGAAACATCAGCACATCCCATTAGCTGATTTGGACCTATGTCCAAAATTTTAAAAATCAATCATGAATATACACATACAGCTAGACTCACCTGCCCATTCTTGGAATAACAGACAGAATTGGACTGTGTGTATTTGATAGCAATGGTGGCAACAATCAAATCTCTTACTGCAGACTCTGGAAGCTACAACAAATTAATTTTTTATCAAGCACAAATTAAAGAGTAAAAAAAAAAATTAAATCAGATTCATTTAAAAAATAATAACCTATAAATCTTTTTTTAAAATAGAGGTTTATAAAAGAGATTTATCTACCTCCTTTATTCTTTCCTGCTCAAGGTGATAGTTCCAAAGAGTGATTTATCTACCTCCTTACCTCTTTTCTGCTTGAGGTGATATTTCCAAAGAGTGATTTATCTATGACAGCATCATTTCTTCGTTGCTGCATCTGGAGACCAAACAGCGTCTTGGTCTCCATTACTGGTGGCTTGTACTCAGGATCAATCTGGTTAAATGATAAACATCAAGACTCATAAACATTGTATAGATTTCCAATTAATAAATTAACAAGGAGAATAAGCAGTTAACACACAATATCATTCAGAAGGAAAGAAATACATTTCTGCACACCCATGAAGATGTGATGTCCTTTTCCACAATAATAACAATTTAGTGGACCCCTGCATAGCAACCAATCGAAGATTAGAGCAGACAGTTCAATGCTTTACAACACAGCAACCAAATCTGCATAAAAACCTTCATTCTGAATTGGACTGGATGTTATGCAGAAGTCTATTGTAATGATAATAATGAAAAAGTCAGGAAAAAGGAATTTTATTTATGTCTCTTTTATAAAAGATGGACACATACCGATTGAATTTAAAATATTCCTTTACAAAGCCACTGAAAAACAATCAAAGTTTACATTTTGCTGGCTTATGATGTTTTATGTACTTGCCTGCAGTACACAGTAGCTACCAGCTTTCTTCTTTTTCAGTAGCTCAAGCGCTTCAGGTTCATATCCAGGGGCAACAACTCCATCTGACACCTAGGTCATTAAAATAAATAATAAAATTTTAATAATAATAATTAAAAAAATTAATAATAAAACCATAACAGTAAAAGAAAGATAACTGAACATTTTTAAAGCTAATCCATAGCACCTTTCAGAAGCAAAACATAAAGCAGCAGCTAGATATCCAATACTAAAAAATAAACCAAACAATTTGAAACTTTTCCACTAATTTACAACAAAAATTGCTGATAATTTTACACTGAATAAAAAGAGCAAATTATGGTGAATACATTATTATTTCTAGGTTGTAATTTACATATAGAAAAATTTCAAAAACTTTAAACATTCCAAAGAATTGTCCTTCAGATTATAATTTATTTCTCTTCATAATCTTGGCTGTTGGAACATCCGAAGTACCTGACAAAATTACAAATAAATATATGATAAAACTACAGACTGTCATAATTGTCCTTTATGAAGTAATTTACCTCACGAGAAATAATCTTAGCTGTAGGAACATCACAAATATCTGACAGAGCTACAAAGTCTCCAAATGATGACATTCGGTCAGCACCTACAACACAAAACAAAAATAACAATTTATTATTAAGAAGGGTAGAGTGCAATGAAAAACAACGCAAGGGTCTTTAAAATCGCAATTTACATTTAATACAAATGTAATATAAGATATTCTTTAAAAAAAACAAACAACTAAATAAGTAAAATAAATTTCTCTAAAATAAGAACTATTCATAAAATTACCCACAGTAGCATTATAGGCAACAGAAGAACATCCACATGGAATAGTTGATTCTTGCCTTGACACCAACAACTTACTTTTGGTGCAATGGAATGACAACAGCATTGTTAGAATGGCAACAAACTGCAACCCACTTCTACCAGTCGAACAAACAAGATGGTCTCGCCAGCAGTGAAAGTGCATCAAGATTGACTAGCCCAACTTGATTAGACAGTACAATGCAAAAATGGGAGAAAATGAAGGGCTGACCAAAACAGCAATAAGGTACTGAATCTCTGTGAGAACCAAAAAGTGACGGTGGCCGTTTTTTGCAGATACTGTTGATACTACTTTGGAGAATGCTTGGTTCCTGTACAGGAAAGGTGATGCTTATGAAACACTAGATCTTCTGGCCTTTCGTCACAAAGTAGTCCAAATGTATCTGCATGTCAGCACTTTGAATAGTCTACCAAACCTACACCCAGTTTGTGCATGTCAGTGACAGGGTCAGGCTTGATAAGGACACTTTTCAGGTGATTCAACTGTGCAGAGTGCCGCCGCAACACAAGAAAGACTTCAAATGAAAAGTGGTGGTGGCCTGCACCTGTACTGTTTCAATCTCTTTCATGTTGTTGCACAATGACCACATACTGACCGTGAAAGAATACTGTGAAAACTATGAAACAATCATTATGTTTTTTTTTTAAATTACAAGCTGGTTTCCTTTTAAAACGGTATGTATTTTCTTTTTGTTCAGCAACAATAAGGTGGCTTTTTAAAATTGTAAACAGTGAGCATCGTTTCTCATAAAATGTGCATTTTGGGGATCCTAATAATGAATAAATGTTGTGTATCTTAATTAATATGCACATAAAAATAATAATTTTATTCCAACCATTTGCTCATCTGTAGAACAATTATCATTAAAATAACCTGCCGCCACCCACAACCTTTGCACTTCTGAAGAGCACATTTCAAAAAAATTACCTGTACCCATTCATGCCACTGCACTCTTGAGTACACCCCAATAACCTTTTGTAAAAATAAAATTCTTTCAAATCACATGTATATACACATTATTTGATGCATTCTAAGAATAAAATCAACAACAATAAAAAAAACCACACAAAAAAAGTTTGCAGAAAATACCCTTGTGCAATAACAGGTTAATTTCACATAACATTTTCTTACTTGAATTAATAACATTATTATTAAAACAAAACAACAAAAAAATTAGAATTGTTCATTTTTAAAAAAGAATCTTTAAGATGTATCTTTTATCCATATCCAGAGTTCACACTCCATACTGACCTCGTGCCCTAGCGTAAGCAATTGCTAAGGGAGACAAATCTTTCATATCATCTACCATGCAGAGTTGTGCCTCTTCCTTGCTAAGTGGTACGGCCACAGCTGCACCTGTATGTCAATAAAATAAAAATTAACAAATAAAAGCCAGAATTCTAAGATAGTTTTGATTGTATTTGACTTCAACAAGAAGGAATTCTTAGTTGCTTAGTAGTGAGACAAGAAAATTACAGATTAATCTTCACGTTCTACAAAAAAACACAATTCTAACTGCTTTCAAACTATGCATTTCAGATAAAAACATGTCAAAATTAAACAATCGGCCTAAATTCATGTGCGTGTGTTTGTGTTGAGAAGATATTTAAAAAAAACAATTTAAATTTTGATGTACAAAATAGCATCAACTGCCAAGGTCATTACTTGAAAACAATTTCTGCAATAAAAACTGGAGACACACTTCACTGCCATGCAAACCTCAAAGATTAATGTCTGTTAGAGGATCAAGACAACCATCTTAGGAAATCAGAACTTACCTGCTGGGCTGACATGTTTGAATGATGTGGCTGCAGGCAAGCTGAGAGCCTGCCGTAACTCAGACACCAACTGCCAGGCATTGAGGGCATCACACAAGTTGATAAAACCCGGTGATCCATTCACAACTGTACAAAACAAGGGAGACAAGAAAGAACAAACAAGTGTTATACAACTGAAAGACTTACAACGGCTTAATTTCATTTTTTAACTTTTAATAGAAAATATTTGAAAATTCATATAGGCATTACAATTCTTTCAATATGTTGCTAAGAGGTTCATTAAAATCCTTTATTAAATGTTATTTTAACTTTAATAAACTATAACTTGTTGCATTTTAAAAGAATTCATGAATATTCTAGAAAGCCATGATCTATTAAAATCAAACATGCTGAATTAGTACTAATGAAAATACATTTTAATAACACATAATTCACAGTTCTGAACAAAATCCTCATGATAAACAATGACATTCTTTTACAGAAAACAATCGCTAAGGTGTAGAATTTATCCACCTTACTTCAAAAGTTACACAGCAATCACTGGTTTCACTCACCTTTGAGAGGAAGCTCAGGCAAGGTTGTATAAAGTTGGGCAGGCTTTTGGTGAGGGTTCATGCCATACCGTAAGGGCAAGTGGGACACCCCGCTGCTGTACTGCCGCCGGAAGAAGTCTGAGATAGCAGCATCATAATCTGCTGTGTGGTTGAATGCCTATTAATAAGAGCCCAGAGCATTTATTTAATATTGTTTGAAAGTGGATGGCCACTAGAACTAGGCACTAATGTCACATAAAAGTACTTAAGGCTAGAGTCCTATCATGGTAATCGGAGCTGTGATCCACACCTCTAGTACCTGGCTCAGAATTATTGAGCCAGGTGTCAAGCACTTAACTAAAGAATTTAATTAACAGAAGCAATAATATATCTCTCCAAATTAATTTTTAATTTTGCCCCTTGGGCAAGGTCCCCAAGCTAACTACTCAAATGCATGTGGAAAAATGTCTTGTCAGAGAGAGGCTAATTTACTCTCAATGAGAATCTTTTTAAGCATGGATGCTAATGTCACAAAACTTTTTAAAAATTACATGACAAAGGCAATCAGCATATGAATTTTAATTCCCGAAGTATGTGATCTAATTCTATCCAATATCATGCTTTATTATTTTATATCTCATAGAATATAATTATCAGATGTGTTATCACTGCTGATATGGATTCCCAGCAAGGTGATTTATTTCTATAGATTCTATAATACATTTAAATTCTCTCTGAGTATTTAGTCATAAGTGTATGTGTACGTACCTAAGGTTTTCAGCTTTACTGAATAAAATACCTACATGAGCCTTTGGAGAGTATTTTTAAAGTTTACTCCATACTAAAGAGGTTGCTTAATACACACAAACTGAAAATTAACAAGACTATGTCCCTGACTGTTAGCAGTAAAAATACAAGCCTCTCTATTTAAAGGCACTGACTGCTAAACAATGTTAACACAGCAAATGATCTGAAAAGGGTATAAGCTGGAGGAAATTACTGGTTATTTGCTGTTCAATTCTGCAATTTATTCCAAACTGTCGCAGTTCAGAGATATAAAACTTCTTAACCTCCATGCTGATGTCCAAATAAATTACTGTTACTGTTCATATCATGCACCCTTGACAGTTAGCACCCCTACTAGGTGGGGACCACCATGAATCTGCTGGTTATTATGATGAAATGACTAAAGTTTAAACTGTTCACAGTCAGCTTCAAGTTTCTAAGATGCTTGTTGGGTTACTGTTGCATTTCAATAAAATGTAAGGGTTATACTAATACATTTTGAAAAGTGGTGCCGTTTATGAACATAATTTTGAAAATGTGAATAAAGTTATATCATTTCATAAATCATTAGAGAATGTAAAACTGAAAATTTATTATATCCAAAAGAACACAACCAAAACATCATAAACTTAGCACTCATCACATTCCTCTTACAAACACACTCCACCTCCTCCAAAGTCCCCAGAGAAAGGCAAAGGAATAAAAAATCCACACAAAAAAATTCTACAATAGTTGTGCCAAGAAACAAGGACCAAAGCAAGGAAATCCAACATCAGAAACAAATCCCCCCCATCCACCCTCTCTGACTACAAGTGAAGGGGAAGATCTCACAGGAATACCCCCAAAATCTAGAACATCCAACGAGGATGAAAAGTTTTCATGCAATTCTTGTAAGGTACAAGAAGTTAACGGAACCAACCACCAACCAAAAAAAAAGAAATATATTATATTTGTCTATTCATCATGACTATCTGAATTATTAAACAGGTATATATTCATTTGCTGCACTTGCGTGCTTTTTCAAATTTGGATGTATTTGATTTATATTAAGTTTATTTTAAACAAATGACAACCATCAAAAATGCACCATGAGCTTAAACATGGGGACATTAAACCACAACAATCTACATATAAACAAACATGCAAACAAACACATACCTTTACAGCCAGGCTCTTGCGTGTTGCTTCTGCTGTGTCACATTCTGGTGAGTTCTTTATTTCTTCAATCACTCTAAAAAATTTAAAGAGCACTGAGCACTTAATATTTTAGAAGAGAGGAAATTTGTTGAGAGCTAAATGTTAAACTGAGTATGAAAAGAAAAATCACACACACAAAGAGAAAAACAAACATGATTACATCACTTAACTCTTAAACAGTCTCAAAGTTAATATACAGGGGGTGTCCATAAAGTCTTTTTACAATTTCAAAAATGTATTACAAATCAGTTGATGAGATATCTTCATCAGATTTGTTCTAAGTACTCAGTGGTTATCAAAGTTTGTAATCACATTGCATTGATTAGAATAGTATCCTATTGATGAATGAGGTACGGTGAAATGAACCCTGTACAAAATGGCTACTCCTCAAGAGAAGGCACATTGTGTATCATGGGTTATTAAAACAAAATCGGATCTGCAGACTCAGCAAAATTTCAGAATTAAGTATGAAAGAAATCCACTGTCATGTCCACCAATTCGTGCAACTACATGACCTTCAACCAACCATCATTTTCCAGCAAGATAGTGCACCACCACATTGTGGACTGCATGTTCGTGGGTTCCTAAATGAAACATTTCCAGAACGGTGGATTGGAAGGGGTGGCCCAATTCCCTGGCCAGATATCACTCCCCTTGACTTCTTTCTATGGGGTTATGTTAAAGACATTGTGTATCGAACAAAGGTAAGGGACATCACTAATCTAATGCAGAGGATCACTGCTGCCATTGCCACTATTGATGAGGGTATGCTATAGCAACCATGGCAAGAAATCGAGTACCGTCTTGATGTGCTTCATGCAACTAATGGTGCCCATACAGAGGTGTGTTAAATGAGGCAAAAAAAACTTAAATATATACGTCTCATTTTGTAATAATTCCCACGTCTTTTCATTTGCCTTTGTAATAAATTTTTGAAATTGTAAAGAGATTTATGGACACCCAGTATTTTAAATGAAACCTTCAATCTGCATAATTATGAAACCTGTCATAGTCCTGTGGGTCACAAATAACGGTCACTCTTGCGTGGTTTTTAGCAGCGGCCCTTAAAAGTGTCACTCCCCCTGTAAGAGAAAGACAAGCATACCATAATCAATTAGTAAACCATGCCTATATAAAAGCCTGTGTGAAAATAAAAGTGCGTCACTATTCGCAAGAAGCTAATCATATGGAAGTTTATATGCAATAAAGCTCATGATAATAGCACACTTTCTACAGGGACACATGCTGTGCAGTTAACATGCTGATTTTTTATTATACTGGATAAACACAATATTGTTTTTCATTTAACTAGATTTCTTTTTGCTGGCAAATTTATCTGTTCCATGAACCTCTCACATACCAATGTCTATCTGCTCCACAGCATCTTCAATTTTGACATCAGGGTTTTCTATCGTCTTCAAGAATGGGTAGAGATTACAAACAACCAATCTAAAAAAAAAAGTCCAAAACATATATTCACAATAATTCCAAATTCATGATTTTATCTGGCAAAGGAAAAACCCATAAAATGAAGTTAGAACAAAATAAAGAATACAAATAAAGTTATGTGAAATTTAATAAATTCTAAATCACAAAATTATTTTATTTGAACTTAATTTGTCACAGAAAAAGACTTTTGCACATAGTATTCCAGGATAAAAAATATTCCACTTACAAAATTCAATTTCTCTGTGTATATTACTGGAGAACCATGAAAAGCAGTGGAAATCTTTCGATATCACACTATAAGTGTAAGTGCATACGTAGGAAAACAAATATGCATAAGCATGGGTGGACTGAGTGATTATTAAAGAACCATTAATAAAGTAGACTTAACTCTAAGATAGTATCTAGAGGTAGAAGAGCCCATCCAACTTGCCAGGACCCAATAATAGTCTAAAGTAAACACAAGTAAGATAGGATCTAAAGATAGAAGGGGTCTTCCAACTCACCAGGACCCAACAATTTATTCCAATCTAATAAGACCTAACAAAATCTGAACAGATGCACTGTTAAAATAAATGCCTTTGCTTGTATGAATGTGGCTTGTAAGTTGTATAACTGGTCACCCTCCTTAAACATGAAAAACTGATTATATGATGGAAAAGAGATATTAAGAAAAATTATTAAGTATTATCACTATTATGATATATAATTTAAATGTATTAATATAAGCTTCTAAGCAGAGTATGAAATAAAAACAAAAGATTAAAGAGTAATGTAATATTATTTAAGTTGTAATTTAATTCTTACATAATGAAAAGCAAATAACATGTATAATCTGATATTTCAAACACAAACTGCTCAGAATACTCAGATGCTAAAAATTTCATTTAATGAAATCCCTACAGCATTTTCTTTTCATATTTTATTGCATTTGTATATCATACAGCAATTAAAATCTTGGAAGGTAAAATTGTCTGCAAACAAAGAATATACTAATAACTGCCCTGATTTAAAGAGGCACATTGTCACACACATACATGCCAGTGTTTTCTACCCCAACTACCTGCAAGAGAAAGATGTGGCTATAGATTTCTCCTTTACCAGAACATATGCCCTGAATGTGATTTTAAGAACCAACAGTGCTGTAATGTGTTGAAGCTAGCTGAAAATGATCAAGCTAGAGGCAGAAATTACATTAAGACAATGCTGGTTCCATTGTACATGATGCCTTTTTAAGTTGACAGCATTTAAATACAGTTCAGACTGTCATTTTAATAAAAATGTGTTCTTTTTATGGAAATAAAGATGTTTTCAAATATGTCTGATTTTTTCCCATTTAAAAATATATGCCAAGCAATATTTTAAATTTCCATCTACCAGATAAATATTTAATGTCAGATGCTCAAATATAAACAGATTACTGTTTACATTATTTAGTTAATTGCTCAAATATTTTTTTAAACATGGGAAATAATTGAATATATTGCCCTTTTATAAAATGAGCCTCTTTTTTGAAGTAAAAATACAGTACACAAGAGAGATCAAAGAAAAAAAGAAAATGTTACGGATAACTAGTGCAAAGATTTTTTTAAAACTGTCTGAAAGCATACAATTTCAAGTAAATGTACCATTTAAAATTATTTCATATAACATTCATTATTTTTTATAGTTCACAGGGATTTCTCTTCACTAACTACTTATTAAATATCATTTTCTACAATAAACAAACATAATTTTCTTGTCTGTATATATGACATTCAGCTCAATTCAATTAGCTAACACTTCTAACATATATTTGTAACCCGAAATGTTAATAAATGTTTTACCTGATAAGCTGATATCCTTGTTTAGTCATATCAGCATTGTCAGAGTCAGTCAGGCGTGCTAAGATTCCTGTTAAAAACAATTTTTAAACAACCCTGATCAAGCCTTCTGTAAAATCCAAAAGGCAAAATAAAGACTAGATACATTTCATGTTTTGGGGAACTTGTGAAATCATCATTTTATAATACATCAATATATGCAAACTGAACGAGATTGGTATCAATTTTGAAATCTAGTCATAAGACTGATAAAAGTTCTAAGAACCCAGTCCTACATAAACATTTTTTTAATTTTTTAAAAAAGGATATAGGTCAACATGTGCTTCAAAGTTCAAGAACAAAGGCTTTAAACTTGAAGGGAAAACGTTGCAGGTGAGTACAATACTTTCTTGCTGGAAAAAATTGTTTAAAAGTACAAAAATATTAATACATTATATAATTATCAATATTCAGTCAAAAGGGTTTCTTTACAGACCAGGCTCCTCTATTTTGTTATCTGTGGGGGTGGGGGAAAAGCACTGTGGACTGAAAAAGTATTTTGAATTCTAAATCTGTCACACAAAAGGGGTGTGTGTGGGGAAGGGAGAAGCTCCATAAGTAATTAGCTAAATCAAGAAGTCAAATCATGACAATGTAGTTCTGTCAGTAAGAGTTTGATATCTTTTCAACAGACACTTGCTGTAACATGAATCAATATTGTAATCTAAATAATGGCATACCAGGGAGGTTGCTGTAAATCTTGGAGCAAGAATTCCATTATAAAATGCATTTGTTAAATTCATTGCAGCCTGTGTGTAATGATAATGAATGATGACTAAAATTTTGGATATATTTTATTGCTCACGCATAACATTTTCTTACTAAGAATCTTAGTTAATACAGTAAGAAGTAGGTATTTCCACAAAGGAGCATAAAATTATGCCAATGGATTTAAGGATTAGTTGTTTAACTAGAGCAATATGGAACAAGTGTTTGACTGGTTAGTACTGCTACCATTCAATAGAGTATCGCCTGCATGAATGAAAGAGTGAACACATTTGTTATGCCTGAGCACAGGCTGGGGTACTTTAATCTTTCATAACTGGTTCTGAAAACACTGGCTGGAATCAGAATTATTACCTACCCCCATGAACAGCTGGGTGAAGAGTCTTAACTCTGCCCCCTAGTATTTCTGGTGCTCCTGTCAACTCAGACACGTCACTGCAAGATTTAAACAGAGCATGCACCAATGCAGAATTAAATAAGTGCAATCATTTAAAGCTTAGTGCAGACACCTGGTATTTACACAGATGTTAATTGTTCATATGCAGATATGTGAAATAGCTTTTCCATGACAAGTTTTACAGTAATGTGTTTGGATTTGCAGGCTGGTTCTAGAAGACCCTCTTGAACCTGAAGTGTGACTGTTTTCATCATATGCATCTATCAGCTGCATTCTGTAATGTATTTCTATTGTAATTCACAGCTGAAGTCATAATATGCATGTACTGCCACAAGCTATTCACTAACCAAAGGTTAAAAAATGTTTCATGCAGGAACAATTTATTAAAGAGAAAATATTACAGGTGCTTAGTGTATACCTTCAGGTTGGAATGAGCTGACGAAATCAAATAAATTACACTGTCATTATTTAATAAAGGAAAAAAGTATTATTTCAACTAACTGTATTATTCATGACATATATAGCAATTATGTCAGCTTCTGACACTTGTGTGCATGTATGTCTCTGGTGAGTATCATCAAGTATTTTGCTTTTCCTGGACAGCTGTTAGCAAGCAAATTGAACATTTCACCTCCTTTAAGTTTAAGACAATAGTGCATGCAACCTAGTCATTTATTGGTAAGAAAGTTGAGCACCTCACTCCCTTTAATACATAGTACAACCTACTTTACCTAGTCATCTATTGGTAAGAAAGTTCACTTCATCACCCCGCCCCCTTAAAAAAAAAAATTACAACCTCTAGCAACCTAAACAACAATTATTTTCCCTTTGAAAGCAAAATAAGTGAAACTATTTCATTTGTTATATTTAGAATAGTGTCAGAGAATCTTTTAGTAGTTTAATCTTAGTATTACTCTATCACAATGTTTCTGATATTTTTCATTTTTGAAAAACAAATACAATTTAGCCATTCAAAATGTCTAATAGGTTTAAAAATCTCCATAGTTTAAAAATGTAACTGGGTGCTTACAGACAGAAATTTGTGGCTGATGGAAGCTTTTCATCTTAAGTTAAAGTGTAAGCACAAAATAGTGTTAAATAATATCATATGTAATAAAAAGTGATAAAAATGACATTCACACATTTTACCACAAAAAAAAAATACCTGAATGCAGACAAAGTGTAAGTGAACAAAAATTAGTTACAGTTTGACTTCACCACTGACCAGTCTCAAATCACAACATAATGAATCAATAAAATCATTACTTCTACTTAATTTTGTTTCACTAGTTTCGGTAAACACAAAAATAGAATCAGCATTTGCATTTGAAATTATCTAACAGAAATGCTGGCACTTTGCACCTGAAATTACCTGACAGGAATGTTGGCGTCACGAAGAGCTGTTGCAGTGCCTCCTGATGCAGCAAGGCGGAATCCCAGACTGGAGAGCTCCTGGGCGAAGGGTATGAGCCCAGTCTTATTAGACACACTTAGCAATGCTTAGAAACAATATGGAAAAAGTTATTTTTAGCAATGATTTAGTTAATTAGTAAGATTTTCAAAAAACAAAAGTAAATCTTGAACTATAATTACTTGAAACAAGTAAATCACATATAATGTAATTCTGTACTGTTTTTATTCCATTAAACTAAAAGCTTTGACATCAATTGATCAAAATACAAGTAAACTTCACAAGTAGTGGATGCGTCTGTTGGGTTTTATTTTTACTACTGACTCTGGGAGAACTATCAAGTGCTATTTGAGAAAATATAGACATTAAAATATTAAGAGTTTGATATAATAATTTCTTTGCATTGGTTTACTTCTAAAGTAATTTCTCTAAGCTGCTAAAAGTAAAACTAGCTTTGTGCATCTCAAGAATGATTAAGCTAAACAGGCTGTGAATTGAAAAGTACAAAAATTAAATTTAAAATCTTACTTCTTAGTTAAAGTTCAGATTTTTAAAAAATGAAATTAAATAAAAACTGTTGAAATTTAGAAGTAAGTGAAACTGAAAGCTATCTATCTATAAACAGAAAAAATGTGAGAGAAAGTGTGTGTCTGACTCTGAGTGTGTAGAATGCTGAGAAAGCTAACATTCAAGTCAACTGAATGATTGCTTTTCAAAAACAAACAAAATAACTTGGAAACGTATTATTTTTTTTTTTTAATTTAAACCTGATACAGTCCTTGTTGTTATACCAATAGAGTTGTTTTTTAAAAAGTCAAAACCTCACCCACCCACCCATTCCCAAACCCAACACAATATTCATGTAAATGAAGCTGAATTGAAATGTCAGAATTTTCTTTTCAATTAACTAATGTCAATTAGGAATATTCAATTTATAATTAAAAGTGTACCTTTGTTAAATTATATTAAAATACATTTTCTTTTAATAGCATTTTAAAGAGTACTACTATTATAGTTAAAAACAAAAAACAAAAAAAAATAGCAGCTGAACTTGGAAACATTAATGTAAGCAACATAATTAATGGAACAATGGCATGCACATGTAATTCATTTATAAGTACAAGACTGCCTTCATTAATAACTGAACAACAAGCTACCAAGAGTGCAAAAAATATGCACACATATTTACACAACTAGTGACTAAATTTGCCATGTAGCTCAAGCAGCACAAATTGGGTCAGATGGTATCTGTCAACAAGCTTGTTGTGAGATAAGCTATTATGTTATGGAAGAAAACTACAGTTATAAAAAACATAGCACAGTTAATAAAAATATACCTACAATCTGCAGTCATCATAATAATTAAAATGAATAAGATTAAGAGTATAAATAATGACATGTTTAATGGTGACACAAAAAAATATTTTTATGTCAATATTTAATTAAATCACATTCACAGTAAGGTAGAATAAACTAGAATCACAGTTCACACTAGAGGTCAGATGCATTAAAATAATATTGTTCAGCAAGGTGATATGGCAGCACATTCTGCACTGGGCACCAAACATGTCTGTACCATATAAAAATATCAGCCACTGGTCAAAACACTATGAAGTATGAACTATGATAGCAGGTTCAGAATTGAACCAGCAGTTATTGTAATTTGTCCATCACACTAACTCAGTGGAAATATAATTATATGTAATAAAATGGTTTTAACACCAGACCAGGGTAAAAGAAATAAAATATACTCAACCTGGAAAAGTACATACAATTATTAAATTAGTTTCATAATCATATCTATCATACTACCCTAAAGTGCACTGAACCATGCAAATCTCATGCCTAAGTTAATTACTTTATAATTAAACTATTTAAAGTTAAACCAGGTCAAAACTAATAATACAAGAATCAAACACAGTACACACTAACACAGCTTAGTAAAATATAACTGGCCATTGCACAGTGTTAATTGTTATACTATCCATAGTAAACTGTAAAGTAATTTTCTTGAAGAGTTATATACAGACAGAGTAAAATGTGACCTTGTTCAAGTCTCAACTGAGATTAAAGAGATATTTTGATAAATTAATATTACACTTGGAGAAAGATAGAGTGTTTCTTTTTTCAGGGCAGAAATGAATTACAAGTACTTCATAATCACAGTCTTTAGTTTTTGCCTCTCTTCAAACTGCAATAAAAAAGTGCAATATTCCTTTAAAATAATATTACTTACCTATGTGTTTCTGTTTGTTCTATTTGTTTTTATACTATATCTTAATGCTAACTCTGTAACATACATTTTAAATCACAATTAATGAATTATACTTTATTATTTTAATTTTTATAGAGCCTACAATTTTTTGACGGTATACTAATTACTATAATATAGTATAAAAATTAAAATATACAGAATCTTTTATCTATTTTGTTGTTGCTGCTGCTGCTGTAACTTAGTGTAAGATCAAACTCACGCTGTATTAAAAAAACCATCTCCGAAAATATGCATACTTATTCAACAATGCATATATAATAGTAGTTAGTTATGTTCATATATGCCGCGGCCAACCCTGGCTACGTTCAGAGAGCATAGGTCTATACTTTATTGAAAACAAATTAGAAATACAATGGACTTAATTAAATAATGATAACAAAACAAAATAAACATTGTGGTGAACGAAAGTTAAATGCACTTCTTAGCAAATGAACTACTGATAAGTGATATACTTCTTCGGAATTTTTCTATTATTTTAAACTACGCATTTGAAATGAGTGCTTGAATATGTAATTCAGAGAACTTGTTTACATTATAGCTTTAGTATACTGTAATTATATATGATAAATAATTATATGTGGGTTTTAAATTATATTACTATAAAACCAGAAAGATATGGAAAAACATTAAGCAACGCATGCAAACACATATATAAAAGTTAAAAATGTTTACTCACCAATTTCTCCTGCCATTTTATAAAACGAGTACTGTGCTGAATAATTGTTTTTCACGCACGTGTTACCTTTAAGCCCGCGTTTGACCTAGAAATGAGAGTGATTTCCCTTTTGTTGTGTTGCTGACCTGCTGATCAAGAATTTTTAAGTTATCTAACGTACAAGATTATTTGAAAATGTTAATATAACTGTGATATAATCAGCCAACGCAACCGTTTTTTTTATATCCGCCAGAGAAAATTCCAATGAAAGCGACGCTTTTACATTGTTGCATTTTATTCTGAGTAAGTGACGTTTTTGGAATACTAAGACAGTAAGAGTCATCTGACCAAAACTAGTAGCAGCGACATTTGAAATCATATTAATGTGATAACTTGTTTAAATAAGACTCTTTACTGTGTATATTTTGTACAGGTGAACTGATTGTGTACATCTGCTAAACAACACTTCCAAATTTATAATAAAAGTCTTATTCTATTACTATCTTTCTGCTAGCTCCTCCCCCAAAACCGTATAGCTGGACACCTTTAGCATAGTTTAGTGATTTTTTTTTTTAAGTCGCAACCACCGTTGAAGGTAAATTCCTATAATAAGTTCGTTTTGTGGTATTTTTCTTTGATTCTTTGCAAACATTATTTTTTCACTAAAATGAAAGCATACAACAATTGATATTGTTTTTAATAATATAATATTTCGAGTGATCCATCTGTGACTGTCTGTCCATCTATAGGTGTATCTCTTTCATAATTAACATTACTAAACTTTAATAAGTAAATGATTTTGTTAACAAGATAAATATTTCCTTATCAACTGTAAGTTGTAAGTTTCACTCAAATGTTTGTACTTTAGCAGACATCAATTCAATGATTAATTAATCCTAATAATACATTAATTGTTTTCATAAATCAATTAATTAATTATGATAATTTATTAATTAACGCCCAATTAAAAATGAGATATATGATGCTAGTAACTATAACTTGACTACAATGAATAAATTGTTAATTTAGCTATTATGTATTTTAATTGCAGTTAATGAAATATAATTGTTTCACATTACATCTATAGCCAGAATAGGCCTAACTCAGTAACTGTTATTACTTATTAGTGTTAAGTAAACTGTGTTTTATAACCTACAGAAATAGAACAAAAAATTAGAATTGATACCATTAAGCAAATACTAACTGCTTTAGTCAACATTAGTGATACCATGCCCCTTCAATTGTTTGAGAACATCTATTTTTTTTTTTTTTTACTCGACAAGCAGTATTGGTATCACACAGTAGAGACTTGAAAAAAATAATTTAAAAAAAATTAAATTACCTAATTCATATTGGTTTAAAGATTATATTTGTTTCATTTTAAATTGAATTGTCAAAGCTGTCATCTGATGTAAGACATGGCAGGTGCTCAGAGTCAGATGAATGAAATATGATTGGTTTTCTTCTATACTACATCTGTGGTGAGGATCAGCATCATGGGGTTTACTAATTATTGAAGAAATAATAACAAATAAATTAAAAACGGTTGTTTTTTTTTTTGTTCCAAAAAGAATTGCAAGAAAAAATATTTCATTTTGTAAATATTTTTTTAAAAATATTAAATAAATATAAGTCTTCATATTGTTTTGTTTTTTTAATAAAAATTATTTACACAGCTCACTGTTAGTGTTAATAATTAATCTATAAGAGATGTAAATTGTTTTTTCTTTTAACCATGCATTTTCTTTTCTCTGCAGGCTATGATTTTAACCAGACAAAACTGAGTAAAACCTATTAATTACTTAAGCTCAGTGTATCAGATCTTTTTCAATGGATGATTTAAAAAAGCCACTTCTTGAATCTGACAATGATGACTACAGTAAAACTCACCTCGTTGGAGGCTCAATTCAGCATACAAATTATTCCTCCATTACTGCTCCTGAGCCTCCACCATATGATATAATCACTTCCTTTGGTAGAGAATCCATCCGTCCATCTGAAGGGATTGAAAGTACAGTGAGCAGTCAGCCAGAACAAATAAAAGTATACAAGAGAAGATGGTATGTACTGATAATGTTTTCTTTAATTGCTGGCACCCAGGGTGCTGTATGGAATACATTTGGGCCAATAGCAGCCTCCAGTAAAGATGCATTTGGCTGGAATGATGCAACGATTGCCTTGTTGAATAACTGGGGACCAATCTCATATCTGATTTCAAGCATTTTCTTCTCCTGGATGATGGATGTGAAAGGTATTTTAGTCTCAGTTTGCCTCAGTTACTACGTAGTATTTAATATATATATGTTTTGACCAGTATACAGTTTGTTTCTGATTGCCTGAAATTTATGATCATAGGTCAGGTGTATTAAAAAATTTTGTAAAATTTAAAATGTAGACATTTTCAATAATTCCTTAGAAACATAATTATTAATACAGTATGATAGCATGACAGTATTATAACAATAATTGGAAATAAAATCCAGCTTGCTCTTTTATTTTTTATTTGCATTTGAAGAGTTATTTTTTTGCACAGCACATCTCTACTCCACCCCAGATAACAATAGATTTATCCACTCTTACAGATTCACCGATTTACTGCAGTGTGCTTATCAATGATTGTTCCATGCAATTGGTTTCAGTATCACTTTTCTTTTCTAAAATGAAAGTACTTTTGAGTGCTTCATTGTCACTTATCTTGTTTAAGGTTTTAATTAATTAGATTGTTTTTTTAAACTAGATATAGGTGTGGGGGATGAATAAAGATGAAGATTGAAACAAACACAAAATGAAAAGGAATGAATTTAAAATAAAACCTGTAAAAAACAACACCAACGTGATACCCACAATGTCTTGATGTCTGGTGCTTTTTGCTGATGCAATCAACTCTTTTGAATCCGAACTTATCTGAATATTACTGAGTTACTTCGGACCAGATGTACAGTTGACAATACACTAAATAAAGCCTCTAAAAATGCATTTCTCTTACCCATATAGATACATTATTGTTATTCTAATTCTGTGTTCTTGGCAATCTTGACTCGCATCTAACCTGAAACACCTAGTCAAATTGATTGCCAGTAATTAAATTATTGTCTTAAAAGGTAGATAGAAAATGATTTTTTTTTGGGGGGGTGTCAAAATATCACCTTATGATAGCCTACTTGTTATTTTCCGAGCTTGCAAATGACGTGTTTTTTTCCACTTGCAATTTGCGAGCTTGTGAGTGGGATTTTCAAGGGTTGATCTTCAGCTGTCTGAATGAAGATATAGCAGTCATAGTAGAACTAGATGTAGCAGAAGCAGTTTGCAAAAACAATACAACTTTTTTCTTCATATGATATTAAATTGTGGATTGTTCATAACTTTTTTACCTTATCTTTGTCAGCACTTTATTAATCAGAACTTTATTTTTTTTAATGTTTACCTTACAATAGAAAGTTTATATAGTCACTAAGCTCAGACTGTATATAATCACTTTAAATAATCTTTTTCTTTTATTAATTCTTCATTCAATGCATGCTAATTTCTTTACATATATTTTTTTCTTCAAAAGGGCTCAGAATAGCTTGTCTAATCACTGCTTTTCTGATTGCCTTGGGGACCGCTTTGAGATGTATCACAATGGATGCTCCTGCAGTCACATGGTTAGTAGTCGTGCCATTAATGTTCTTACTCTTGTGTTAATAATTTTTTTTAATTATTTTGTTACTATATATGTGCAGTATGTACAGGTGTTTTGTTTAGAAACTGACACTGAAGGACTTTTAAAAGTCCTTGTCATGTGTCCTTTCATAATTTTATTTGACCTGGGTAAACCTTTGCTGTCCAGGTTGATGCATTTAGGTCAGATGTTCAATGGTTTGGCAGGACCCGTTGCCATGGCAGGACCACCTGCCGTGTCATCTGTGTGGTTCCCAACCCATCAGAGAACCACAGCCACTGCTATAGGCACTGCCTTTGCAAGTGCAGGAACAGCAGTAGGATTTATCATTGGTATGACTTTTATGACCTTTTAAAGTTTACTATATTTATTATTATTATATATTTCATGAACTATGAAGTTATACACTAGATCAAAGCAATTTGAATTCACTAAAACATGTGCATTTTCTCAAATACCCATTTACACAAGATTTAGTACTGTTTCCTTTTACTCTCCTGTTTATGTATGTTAATACCTGAAAATCACACAAATATTCAGTTAATTTTGCTGGAAATTCCTTTAAAAAAAACTAATGTAATTAAAATCATTGCACTTTCTGTTTTTTTTTTTAATTGGAACTTAGCAAACTGAAAAGGAATATGACTTTGAGCACCAGCATTTAAGTTCTCCTCCATAAATTAACAACAACAAAGTGCTTATTCAAGTTAATGTAGCAGAACTCAAATAATAAAGAAACAGGTCAGTGTGCAGAACACAGATGGAAATAAAAGTCACCTTTTATAAAATGCCTATAAAGATGTGTTATTTTCCATTTTGTACTTAATTAACCCCAAATTGTTCAGGCATTGATTCAAGAGCTATGAAGATTTGTGGTATATTATGATTACCAACACTCACAGTGCCAGTATTATTGTAGTTTTGCTTTGTTTTAAATTTAAAGAGTACATCTAGGGCAGCTATATTGTATACTTCTATACAGGAGTATTGTTTTATTTTTAAATGTATTTTTTATGTGTGCAGGTCCACTATTAGTGCCAGATGTTCTGTCTAATTCAACAAACAATAGTGCCTCTTCACTCTTTATAAAGTAAAGCAGCTTTCTTACATTAACAAGTAGAGGATTTTGGTTTGTTATTTTAAAATTAAATAATACCACTTGCATAACTGGATATATGCAGGTTATTATAAAATTTCCACGAAACTCCTAAAGAAGCCTTTTGACATGTTGCATTTTGATACCATCCTAAACTAGTCTCATTGCATTTGGGAGGACCTGTGGTCCTTTTAGAGTCTTTGCTGGATACCATAACCATCCTTTTTTTTTTTTTAACTGTATAATTAAGCTTGTACTTATCTGCTTTAATTGTGCTTTCATACTGACATTTGATTAAAATAAAGAACTAAATCTTGCTGGTTTAGTTGTTGGAATTAATTTAATGTTCATTGTACCATTATAGATGCTTTCTTTAAACCCATGCAATCAAAGCATGCATGCTTTTCACATACATTTATTCTCTTCTTTTGTATATTTAAATATTCATACATCGCCTAGCAAGTACTCATACATTTATTCTCTTCTTTTGTATATTTAAATATTCATACAATGACTAACAAGTACTCATACATTTATTCTCTTCTTTTGTATATTTAAATGTTCACACAATGCCTAACAAGTACTCATACATACATTTATGCATACTTAAAGACCAAGTGAAATGGAATCTAGGGTCACACATGGATTGTGAACAAGATTTGCCCCGTTACTAAGATACATAATCCTCAAGCCCTTGTGGTAAAAGTAAGCAAAAGTGATATCAGGCAAGGGAGGTCAAAGGGCCACCAATGTAATTTTCTCTTGTACTTCATGTATGCATGATCCAATTCATACTGATCACAGCAAAAGTTTAGCTTTAATAGTTCTCATACCACTTTTAATGATGTTGGAGATACTGAAGAAACAGTGACTTATGAAGACTATGTCTTTATTTTATTTTAGTTATTTTTCTAATATAGTCAGCATTCTACATAGGCCTACCAAATGTTTGTAATTATTATTAAATTCATACAAATATTTCTAACTTTTAGTATTATTAAAATGAGTTGTGTATTATTTTTATATGAATGACGAAAACTTTTAAAGTTTTGTAATTATAATTTTATATATATATATATATATATATATATATATATATATATATATATATATTACATTTACTACCAATATTTATTACTATTAGTGATAGTATTAATGATCTATACTAATATTTAGAGAATAGCATTTGAGTTATATTTTAAAATTAAATACATGATTATCATTCTGTATATAATTTTAAATTACTTTACGTACTAATGATGAATAATATAGAGAATAGCAGTAGTCATGGCTTTAACTGAGTGATTATTGTTCATATAATTATAAATAAATATTTTTTTAATTATTTTACTTACTAGTAGAATAATTTCTTTTTTATTTATGTTTGCATGTTTATGAATGTCTGTATAAGTGTTGTGTGTACATGTATTTATATTTTGTTTTGTGTACTGTTTTATTTATTGTATTGTAAATCTAAAGCTTTTAAAATTAACAATTAATGGCCAGTGTTGTGTATTAATTTAATAATTGAATAATTTTATTAAGCTAAAATATATGCATTTGTTCTTATTAATATTACAATTATTAGTTTATTGTGTATATCTGATCTAACAATCTGATTGCAGATACACAGTAGCAAGTATCAAATACTGTCTAGTTGATTTGCCATTTAAAGTTAACAGCAGAAAATAAAGACGAGTTTTTATCCTGGTAATGGCTAGAGTAAACAGTAGTAGGTATGACTGACCTAATCAGTCCACATAGATCATTTTTTTCAAATTTTTTCTAACTTGTCCATATCTACCCCTTGAAGGTCTTCTCTTTATTACACGTTAAATTGCACAAAATAAAGTGCAGAGACTTTTATTATGGCCTAATAGTTCAAAAAGTTCTCTGATCTCTGCCTTACAGCTTCTGAGATTAAAAAAATAAATATATCACATTTCAATAAATTTTTCCCTAATTTTATTTCATTGATGATTTGCAAGTTATGAATAGATCTGTAAGACCCACTATTTTTCAATTTTTTTATTATTACAAATTAAATTAAATGTACGTTTAATTGTAGCAACAACCATTCATGACTGCTTTCAAAGGAGGTGAACTACTTCACATACAGATGAATAGCAGACATTTCAATTGTCACTAATTCTGAGACATAGGAATGTGTCGGGGGAGTGGGGTTGTCAATTTATCATTTAATGGACATGAACTTTATGTACAAATTCTGACTTGTGTACCAAATCTGTAGCACAAATTTGTGCTACAGACTAAGAACTGAACTTGTTTGCAACCCAGCACCAGATGAGAGAGAGAGAGAATTAATTTAATTCTACCACTATATTAACAGTAATGACATGAACAGTTTATTATTATTACATGTACTATGCTATATATTCAGAGAAATACTGCTAAAATAAATTCACCATTCTTGGTTTAGTTATCCACAAACTAAATCAGTGTTTGAGAGAGTGATACAGAGACATAAAATGGTCTTGTTTACAATAAAAGATGCATTTTGTTTTTCTATAATTCCTGTAATATGATATGTTTGACTGTGAAAGCACTTTCATATGATTCTTTGAAAAATATAAGAAAAAACACTTATTACAAAAAACCAAGCACCTTAATTAAATGTCGCACTTACATTTCATTTGCTTTTCTTACAGGTCTGCTTCATTTTATCATAGTGCTAGTTACTCAGAACCTTTTGCTGGCATCTGGGGGTCTCAGGAAACAGCCAACTCATCAGGTAATTCATCAGGTAACTCATAAACTTCTTGCGTCCTTTTAGTTTATTTGTGATTCTTATTATGTTGTTTAAATAGTAGTAGAAATGGTAGTGGTTGTAGAACAGTTCATGCAAGAAGTGGGACATTTTTACCCCCTTTAAAATGTATGAAGGTGCTACTAGAAAACATTTAGCTGATCACATGTTCTTGTATACTTGTTTTTCTCATTTTTATTTGTTGAGCAAACAGAACAATAACAATTTCTTTTTCTTCCAGATGCCCGGAGGAGCGATGAAAAGAAAGCAATTCATCTTTACATGTATATAGGTAAAAGAAAAAGAATTGTCTATAAAAAATCTCATTATACCAGATCATCAGAACCTTTCTTGTGATTGGATTGGGTGGTGTGACAGACTTTTGTTTCCCCACAACTTCCAAAGGCTTTCCCAATCCTCATAAATTTGACATAGTTTCACTAATGACTGCAGTAATGAAGACTTTAACACCGCATGAACTAAATTCAAAAGCAATAACAAATAGTGAACATATGTGTGTGTGTGTGTGTGTGTGTGTGTGTATGCATGCACATGTGTTGCTATGGTTTGCTCTCATTGAATTATAGGTAACCAAAATCCTCTCTTTGTCTATATGACTTTATCAGTTATTAGATGACCTTGGAGAGACTTGACTCTCCCCACTATACTGAGCAATTGATCACACCAAGTGGACTGCTCAGTATCCAAGTCCGATATTTTTTGCTCTCTGATAAATACAAGGATTCCTCCCAAATGGAATTTTAGATTCTGTACAGTAAACAAAAGTGCTGAATTTCAAAGGTGTCTTTGAAAATGTTTGAGTTTTGAGAAAAAGCATTTAACATTCTTGAAGCTTTGAACTTTTACAGGAGTAATTGCTTGTGTTGGTTGTTAACCATATGTAGACTCCCTTTAAAGTAATTGAATGAGTCTAAAATTTAAAAAAACTATATACATTGTTCTGACCATACCCTAATTTACTTGTGAATGATTTAAAATTGTTAGGAGATTTATTTATATCGTTGCTAGTTTTTATTTAAAATTACTTAAAATCTTTTCTAGATTGTAAAATGTATACTAACTTTTATATTTATGAAAGAGTAAAATAATATAATTATTTTAATGAACCAAAAATAATTGTAACTTTAATGTCATTAGTAATTTTTAAAATAATGAAAACAAATAACAAGACTTATTGTTTAAAATCTCTATTTGCAGTTTCTTTAATAAAACCTGAAGATTAGAGCAACTTTTATGAAAACAATCGAACATACTTATGTGTAATCTTGAAAAGTGTTAATAAAATAATTTTTTTCCAGTAAATTTATTCCTTAGACTTATTAAAGCTTACAATATGTTCTTTATCGGATGCTCTAATATTATTTATATAGTGCAATTCGCATAATTTTTCTTAACTGGATGTGATTTTCTTAACTTATTGTCGCTATTGTAAAACTCACTACCTTCATTTTAAATCCACTACATTTTTGCCAAAATTATCACTACTCACTAGAAGCTAAGCATGGCAGTTTTGCTTCAAACACATTTTCTTAATTTAAAATAATGGTCAAAGAAAGCCCATAGCTATAAATCCTTTTAAAAATTTATTGAAGTCCATCAAATATTTGCCTGCCAAATTTATAGATATATCAGTATTTGGTTGGGAAAGGAGGTGGGGGGCGGAATGTGCCTGCATGCATGTCATATTCAAGGGGAGACTACACATCCAAACTTGTTTAGTTTAGGCCTGCTGCCATTTCATTGTGGTTCGGAGCAGAAAATTCTCTGAATGAAAACAGTGAAAATTTCTTTGGGGAAGAAAGTTCCGAGTATTACACAGTTGAGCAGGCAGAAGGTAAATTTTAAAGTTTGGGAGATTAATACTTTTGAATAGTTGTATTTTTCAGAACAAAAAATAATCCTACAACAAAATCATGCTGGTTACAATTTTCTTATTTTTATCTATCACATTACTGGCCTCTCACTCTCAGGTTCATGTTCATTCACTGTCAGTGTTTTGATCACATCACTGTCAGTTTCAAGTTTTCTCCTTCCATTCTCTGTACATTCTTATATTTTTTTTTCAAATAACTAATGATTATTATAAAAATCAGTAAATTTAGTAACTGTTTTATTTTTAGTGACGATTTCATTTTATTTTTTTTAATTTTTTTTTTGCAGAGGCTGGTTGGGCTGTTGCATTATTTTTGATTATTTTAATCTATTTTCCAAAAAAACCGCCTTTGCCACCATGCACATCAGCAGCTTTGCAGCGTGAAAACTTTTTAGTTGGCTTAATGCATTTGATAAAGTAAGTATAAATTAAAAAGTGTGTTGTATATTTTCCTGGACAAATCTTGTTATACATTTGGACAAGTCTTGTTATACATTTCCTTGGCAACATCAGGACACATTAAAAATTGTGTGTTGTCTAAAAACTTGCTTGACATTATCAGGACATATTATAATCATGTCATTTCATTGAGATTAAAATTTGTAATATAATACATTTCCATGAAACCTAAGAAAAAACTAACAATTGTATTGCTCTCTGTTTCCTTGACAACATAAGGACAAAATACACTGGCCTACTCTTTTCTCTCATTGGATAGCTTGCTCTCAGCAGTTCAAATCAGAATATATACTTTTGGTAGATGTAATTAAAGTGCCAAAACAGACAAATTGTAACTTTTATTTTAATCAAATTACTACTGCTTAGACAAAAATGATCAAATAATTTGTTAATTGCATAATTTTATTCCTAAAGAAGTTGCACTTTTTATTTTTGAAGGTTAGAATATGTTAAACAAAAATTGCAGTTTAAACAGCCAGAGTCTGTCTGACTGTAAATTGCCTTTGTTTGCTTCTTTGTGTCATAGATTTTTCAAAAATAACTTTTATCATCATAGGAAATTCAGTGTTTTACACGAGTCATGTAAAGAAAAAATATGTTGATTTCGTGCAACAAAAAAAGAGCATAATAAGTTTTTGTTGGTTATCCCAGTTCAGAACATATATTTAAATTTTGAAAAAACTGTGTGGTTGTGTTGGTTAGTTTATTTCATTTTTTGTTTCTGTTGTTATAAAAATATATACCATAATCAGTAACAATGTGTGTATTACACTCAAGTATTTGATCTGAATATTGATAAATTTTAATATTTATATTTAATATTGTGTGTTTTCTTTGTTTATTACTGTAATTACTATTGCTACAGATGGCAGAAGAGTACTTCCCAAGTGTAAAATTATTTTTATTAGCACATGTGAATTAATAAACTTAAAGAGAAACAGAAATTTAAATTAACATTGGTGTGGAATAATCATCTCTTTTAAAAAATAATCCATGTTTATCAAAACAGACATGGTCAGTTCTGGCTTGTGGCTGGTATGTATGGAATTTCTACTGGAGTTCTCAATTGCTGGGCAAGTGTTCTGGATGTCATTCTCAACCCACATCATATAGGAGAGGTATTAGCCTTTAGCCATTTAAAAGTAAAAATTTAAAAAAACTGACTCCTATGTTTTAATAGCTTCATTTGTTACCAGATTCACGTTTCTTCTCCAATGGTTTAGTGGTGGTGGGGAGGAGGCATTAGCTGTTAGGGACAAGGGGAGATAAATTGTCTAGGGGGATAAATTAAAAATTATCTAGGGGGAGATAATTTGGGGTTTTGTAGTCGTAAGAGTATCGTATATATATATATATATATATATCTCTTAAATAATTTAATAAGAGAAATGGTCTTTGATGTTATTTTGGTACTTTACCCTGGGTGGTATTTTGCATTGCTTTGTCACTGTTCTCCTCAAATGAGCCTGAGATCTATGTTGGCTGTGGAGCTCGTAAACTGTATCAAACTGTATCAAGAGTTTGTAATTATTTTTAATTATATTGTTTCTGTTCTCTGTTCTTTGGTAGTGGTTTTCATATCTGTGTTTTGAAGTTGGCATCTGTTAGAACTATTTTGTTGTTAACTTGTTCATTCAGGCAGATTTTCTTCAGATTATTGCATGTAGTTTATATATTGATTGTTTGGGGTGGGGGTGGGGTGATTTCTGTTTATGTGTTTGTATTGCGTGTGTGTGCGTGCGTGCACATACTTTTAAAAAAATTCTTAATCAATGTATTTGTTAGGAAAATCCTATACGCTTTTAAGTATTTTGCTTATTTTGCTTCAGATTTATAAGATGTTCTCATTTTTTTTGTTTCTTTGCAATTAATTTCCATATCATTACAGATAGAAGCAGGTTGGATTGGCTTCTATGCAACTTGTGCTGCCTGTGTGCTGTCTTTAATTGTTGCAAGGTAAGCAAACTCTTGACTTCACAATTAAATGTTTAAAGTGTTAGAGAGAAAGCTAATTTAAGATTTGTCTACTGTTCACTTTCTACAACAAAAAAATATTTTCTGTTTGATTGAGCAACCTACTAACTATGCTAAATTTAGAAATGGCAGCTATAGACGAAGTCATAAAACATCATAAAATATTTTAACATATTCTACTTAGGTTTTCTTATTTTTTAAAAATTCTTGTCTCTTTTTATATTATTTGACTTTTTAAAAATATGCTGTGATATTTTTTTAAAAAAACTTTTATTTAATTGGTTTCTTTTCTGTTATGAAAGTGCTTTAAAACTCTTTTGTAGGTTTGATTTTTTATTTTTATTTTTGTGTACACAGTCTCATTCACCCTTCCTTCAGATAAGTATTGGCACTTTCTTTTTTTTCTCTCTCAAGATTTGCTGATATATTTTCTCGCATTATGAAGCGGTTTATACTCTTTCTGTACATCGTTGGGACAGCAGCATTCATAATCTTCACACTTGCTACAATTGGTGTCCTTCCAGCTTCTACAGGTATAATTCCCAGTTCGCCATCAAAACTTACTTTTTATCTGAGACAGACATTTTTCTGTGTGGATGTTACATTACAGAGTGAGAAAAGTCATGTTTTTCATGACATTGTATTATAGTGAAAATAATAAATGATGCCTTAATATCTACACGTTTTTCTGATCATGTACAAACGAACAGACTGATAGGTCTTAAACTACATTAATTAACTTTATTCTCTCTCATGTTGATTTCTTTTTTTAGCATTGTTATATACCACCATCATTGTGGGCAACATGGTTTTGAATGCAGCCGTTCCTCTCATTTTTGAACTGGCCTGTGAGCTGGCATATCCTACTGGAGAGGGAACCACAAATGGTGTGTTAACCACTGTCAATAACTTTGTTGGCCTGGTCTTCCTCTTCGTGTTGATGATTCCAAACATAGGTAAGTGTGTAGGTGGTGAGTTCCTGATTAGTTCCTAATTTTCACTTGAATGGATGGATGATGAGTAGGTGTGTGATTCTAATTAGTTAAATTGCTGGTTACTGAGTAGGTGTGTGATTCCTAAATTAGTTAACTTGCTGGTTACTGAGTAGGTGTATGATTCTAATTAGTTAAATTGCTGGTTACTGAGTAGGTGTGTGATTCCTAAATTAGTTAACTTGCTGGTTACTGAGTAGGTGTATGATTCTAATTAGTTAAATTTTTGGTTACTGAGTAGGTGTATGATTCCTAAGTTAGTTAAATTGCTGGTTACTGAGTAGATGTGTGATTCCTAAATTAGTTAAATTGCTGGTTACTGAGTAGGTGTGTGATTCCTAATTAGTTGAATTGCTGGTTACTGAATAGATGTGATTCCTAATTAAATTGCTGGTTACTGAATAGATGTGTGATTCCTAATTAAATTGCTGGTTACTGAATAGATGTGTGATTCCTAATTAAATTGCTGGTTACTGAATAGATGTGTGATTCCTAATTAAATTGCTGGTTACTGAATAGATGTGTGATTCCTAATTAAATTGCTCTTTACTGAATAGATGTGTGATTCCGAATTAGTTGAATTGCTGGTTACTGAGAAGATGTATGATTCCTAATTAGTTGAATTGTTGGTTACTGAGAAGATGTGTGATTCCTAATTAGGTTAATTGTTGGTTACTGAGAAGATATTGAATTAGGCAAGCCATTGGGCCCTATGAAGAGCTATTGGCCATTGTGAAAAAACGCACAATGAAATGGTGTGGGCATGTCACACGATCAACAGGGCTTGCCATGACAATCATGCAAGGTAGTGTGCAAGGAGGGCAAAGGAGAGAAAGAAAGAGGAAAAGATGGGAGGATAACATCTCATAGTGGACAAGACTGAAACTGAGCAATACAGTAAGATTAGCAGAGAACAGAATGGAATGGAGGAATCTGATTGTCAGGTCATCACTGGTCCCCAACGGTCGACAAGGCTAAGAGATGGATGGATGGGTGGGTGGGTGGATGGATGGATGGGGGGGGGGGGGGATGACTGTGATTCCTTATTAGTTGAATTGTTGGTTACTGAATAGGTGTGTGATTCGTAATGCAAGTTTCAGGCTGATTGGTGAATAATGAGTATGGTGAATAGGTGAGTGTTATTAGACATAGGCTAATAAAGTGATGAGGTGTATTGCTGAGTGATTGGTGGATGACTAAGTTAAGTTCCTTGTACCCAGAACTCAAGAATGTACACTGGCCTATGCTTTCAAGCTTGCTCATCAGATGGCCTGTAGCAGTGAAAAGTCATAATTTCTCACTATTTTTAATGCAGGTTCCATGTGGACAAATTGGACTCTGGTAGGATCAGCAGGAATTGGTCTGCCACTTCTGATGCTAATGAGAGAGCAATACAATCGACTGGAAATTGACAGGCGCAACCCTAACATGGACAACATAAACACAGATATTGTCATCCCACCTCCAGCTATATAACATGTCACTTAAAAAAGTATTTTTCTCTATATAAGTGAATATTTTGAAACAGTTTCTTGATCGAGATTAATTCCCACATTACTGTATAGTCTTTGCTGCAGTGAACTAGTAAGTGGTTGCAGGCAGCCACGCATCATGTAAGCCTGTTATCTTTTTGCTCAGACATTCCAGCTTATATATATGTTTTTAACTTACAGGTTTCCACCTTGCTAGATATAGAAAATAAAACAGGCTGATATTTTGATATATTTCATTGTGGTGATATTTTGATATATTTATTACACAATCGTATTTTAATAAAGCAATAGAGTTCTACTGCAACTTTTAAACAAATAAATTTACTTTAGTGTTTGGTTATTATCATTTTGTTTTTAATATATATCTAAAACTTTAATAAGTTACATGCATCATGACACAACACTTTTGTGTATACATTTATTAATTCTGAATAACATAATTATATCATCATTAACTGCTGAGGATTCATGTTTTGAAATTTGAATATCCAATTAAAAAATGTGCTATATTCCTCTTATCCTGCTTTGTTAACATGATCCTTCAACTCAGATCTGCTGATGATTGACATTTATATCTCCAATCAGTAGTTTATGCCTTGTTTTGGTTGACATTTTTAACATATAGCACAAATAATTCCATCTTTTTTTTTTTTTTTAATTTAAAAAGAACCAAAACCACAGTTTCAACAGATTTGTAGTTGATAGCTTTTAATTTTTTTTTTTAAAAACTATTAAATCATTAATTCACCAACACTACGTACTCTCAGATAATTATTTTTCACAAATGTGTTAGTGTTGTACCAAGACATTTAAGTGTCAGGCTTTTTTGTCAAACAGTATCAGTGATCAATTGTCAAATGGAAAAAAATGGCATTATAGGGCATTTTGAGGGTTCTTCTGCCTTCACATGTTATAAAGATAAATTTTATGAGATTATAAATAATTTTCCACATATTCAGTTCACAGTTCTGTACATTTGTACTTTTCTTGTGAATGTCATTACAATTTACGTTTGTCTCTTTATGTCAGAAGCATATCTCATTATCTAAATTTCCACTGTTATTATTGTGGGTAAATGAAACTGTAGGATTACACAACTGCTTAACACTTGAAATATAAATTCACTTTTTGGCTTAAATGATTTTTTGAGGATGACCAAATAATCACAGGAAGTCATAGTTTAAACTGCATAAGTATAATTTAAATCGAACTACTGTATTTTGTTTTAGAGCTCTGTGTGTCTTTATGACATTTTATATGCAGGTTGCACTGTTTCAGAACTCAGTATGTGTCATGATATTTTGTATACAAGTTGCAGAGCTATTGCCTTAAAACCAGGAGGATATTGTGTATGCAATTTGCAGAGCTGTTTGAGAATTGAGCCTGTTTTTTGATATTTTGTATGTGAGTTGCAGAGCTAACATTTGAGAACTGAGCATGTTTTTGATATTTTGTATGTAAGTTGCAGAGCTGTTGTTTTAGAGCCAAGTATGTTATTTTTTTATATTTTGCATGTTAAGTTGCAGAGGGCCAAGTATGTTTTATGATATTTTGTATGCAAGCTCCAGATCTAAAATTATACCACAAATGCAGAAAGTGCCACAAGAATTACAGTGATTCTTTAAACCAATACAAATGAAACCTTGCCAGCACAGCAACGACCTGTAGCTAACGCACCAATACAGGCACTTTAAAGAGACCTGGTGTGTTAATTAAGCTGCATGCTATTTTTTATATTAGTACTGTATACAAATGAAGCAAGGCAATGTTAAGACGAAAGTTGTGGCGAATCAACTGCCGTTTCAAGAATACATCATTTGCAAGATAAATTAGTTTCAATTCAAGGTACATTTACACAGTTGGTGTACTTCAAATCTAAAGTACAAAACTGATGAGAGTTGTGACATGAAAGCTTTAGTAACAGCCTATTCATGTAAGCCTATTGGAGGCACTGAGTTTTTTATCAACAGCAATCAGGTGGAGCCATGTTCACATCTATTTCTCATCCTTTTGCAAAGTGGCACAAGATGTTGTAAGCAAACATTTCTGCATATTATTTATACATTAATCTCATTCTAGATTAAATTTAATTTGGCAGTGCACGTTCTGAGAGGCAGTGGTGAGTTGTGATGGTGAGTTGCTGTAGGAATACATCTCAGGGCATATTTTAACAGAAACTACTGTGTATAATTATTCGCACATGCACATATGTATCTTTTATATTCAGTGTCGATAATAATTATTAACAATGCACAAGTGTATCTTAGTATTATCTGGCATATGTGTAAAATATTGTACATATAACAATTAATGTGATAAAAAAAAATAATAATAATTGGTTGGTTCCAAATAAATACAGAACTAAACATGTTTATGTAGATCAACATTTATATGTCGCAATACGGTGAAATTTATTACTTAGTGTATGTTGTTTCACCTTTACTATTTTGTAATTAAATGTAATAAATTATTATGTGTGAGTTGTTACCACTTTATTGCCCTATAATTAAATATTTTATTAACTATTATTCACAGAGTTGTAATGCTTTGACATTGTTCAGTGTGCTTGTCAGTAGTCTGTTACATCAGTTGGCAGTCACAGTAAGATATGCATCATACCACAACTGCAAATCACTGCCTCACCTCGCATCCTGTCTTAATCCTGTGTAGTTTTTGCTGTTATTCAACACTGGCATGTCCTCACTCGTTTGGGTTTGTGAATGTCATGTGTCAACACACAGTTGGGGTCTGCGGATTGTGGTAAACAAACTGCTTAAAGAACTCGTAATATTTACGTAAACATTTTATTCCACATTCCAATCACTAGTGACCGTGGTAAAAAACAAACTATACAGTGAGGTCACCAAACATTTTATTCTACGTCACTAGTGACCGTGGTAAAAATAAACTACACAGTGAGCTCACCAAACATTTTATTCTACGTCACTAGTGACCGTGGTAAAAATAAACTACACAGTGAGGTCACCAAACATTTTATTCTACATCACTAGTGACCGTGGTAAAAATAAACTACACAGCGAGGTCACCAAACATTTTATTCTACATCACTAGTGACCGTGGTAAAAATAAACTACACAGCGAGGTCACCAAACATTTTATTCTACATCCCAAGCACTATATTTAGTAACAAGCCCTTTATTCTCCACTCCAAGCACCTCGTGAATGGTATATAAATCTATTTACGCTGTTTGCGGATTTATGTTTGTAATCGTTTTTATCTGACTATATTGGTCTTAACACTATTGTTTACAACATACTGAGAAATTAAGTACGATATTCTTATGCAAGATAGCATAGCAAATTTGAAACGTTAACATTTTATTAATAATCAGTACAATAATCTTAAAAGTTTCTTGACTCGGTAATGATACGTCATTCAGCGCTGCGCATGTCAGTACAGTTTAACCAATAGCGAGAGGCGGGTCAAGATTCGTCACCACAACCACTATCCTTAATAAACTTATCGCATTTTTTTATTAATCGTTAATTGATGACGATACTTTCTCCAAGGCGTGTTCTGGATTCGGTAACACTTGTACATGCAGTTCGGTCACTTGGTTCAGTCCACATGTGTCAGAATTATTTTTCATTATAGGTAATTGCCTACTGAACATGAATTTTTTTCCCCTACACATTTCGCATTTTGACTGCAATTTTCGTTACTTTGTTGCCATTAACAAAATTAATTCCAGTTTGCTGGTGGGCTGTATGCGGGTGTGTCTAATTAAAAAATAATAATAATAAATCCGTTTTTAGAATTTAAAGCTTCGGGTACAATTTTGCCTTCCACGGCCTCTGCGTCAGTTAATACTGGCAACTTTTTTTTTTGCTAACCATCACTGCGGTAAGGTTGCTGATCAACCCCATGTCAACCCCCACCCCCTTTAGTGCCGGACCTTTCATTCTGATCGTTATGTGTGGCAATTTCTTTCTAAATGGCCACATCAATTGTCAGAATCAGGACCTCGAGCACTTTCACCTCTCAGTCCCTTCTGCCACAATATAGATGACACATTACGTATTGCCTTAATGACCCGGGTGCCCTCACTTCTAAAAGTCAAAGGAAATAGTAACAGATATTTCATAGAGAGGTACGCAAAGTCAATGACACCATGAAATTTCAGCGTCAGTATTTCAGACATTTTTTCTGCGAATTTATGACCAGTTTGTAAACGAATATCCCATTGGCGCATTTTTTTTTTTTTTTGTACGTATAAAATCTTGACAGTTTTTCTACTCAATCGTCCGCGAAAGCGGCGGAAGCCGGAAGCGCCCCCTACACTCATCATCATCATACTCAATCATTCAGAGGCGTCATCCGACCTAGAGATCGAGGCTCAGAAAAACGATCACACTTCAACTTGGTTATGAAACTCCAGCGTTTAAATGAACATATCAGGCTTTAACTCCAGCTGGACCATCAGCGTTTTGTTATCAGACGCTTTCTTTGTCACGATTGCAGTCACGTTTTTCTCTCCAGCAGAGCTCTGGACATGTTCAGTGTCATTTACTGGGCACAGATAGCTGTCGTAAGAGTGGTCAGCATCAGTCGCTGCGGTATCTGTTTGTGCAGACCTCTGAATAGGGTCAATAGATGAGCCACTTGGAGGAGGTGGCAAAGGCCTGTTTTTGATGGCATCAACTGCAAACAAAGCGATAAGGAAATCTTTATTAAGCGAAACAAATAGAGCAACTTAGATTTGCATCTTGTGAGGCATCAGCATCCATCAATGGTTATGTTGCCTTTTTAGGTCCTGAGTGATTTTGTTTGTACGATTAATTTTTTTTCAACCCATGATCCTAGCAATCATGATCTTATGTTTCTCTAGAGGGAGAAAGCCGTTTTGTTGGATGTGTTTCATGACATATCACTGGTCTTCAACTAGGATTTTTCACGAAAATACAACCCACCCACCCTTGACCTATTTATACTTGAAGTGTCTGGTCTTGATGCGTGCCTCCTCCTATGTCCCCAAGATATCGTTCATGTAAAGATCAGAGAGAAAGGGGAAGAACTCGGTAGAAAGAGAAGTAAAAAAGATATACGGTGATGATTCACACACATAATTATAACACTTCTGAATCATGTACCCTGAAAGAGGACATGACAACTGTTCTGAGCACAAATTGCACTCTAGAGTCTAAAACCTGTATTGCCGTTAATGAAAGACAATTTAAGAACCATATCAATTATTGCATCACCATTCCTTATCACAATGAGGAAATATAATTTCTTATGTACAGAACTGGTACTCCAAGTTATTAATAGTTTCGGGGAAAATCCACATGTCTGACTTATTGAAAGTATGACCATACTCGTCAGGTAAGGGAAGATCATTTTGCCTTCTTAAATAAATTTCCAATTTATGAATAATTCTTTGGTAGAACCATTCCAAAGATTTAACGTGATAAAATGCTAGCCAGTTATATTCCAAGTCGTACAAAAATTTAATCGTGTCTTCTTTGTATACTCAAGGGCTGGTTTGCATGTACTGATGAAAAGATTGGATATTCGTTTGTTATAAAGTGATAATTCTCTACTGAAATAGAGCACTTAAGAATAACAGAACACGAGTACCACAGCCATTGAAATATAACTTTTTTTTTGTATATCATTTTTTTTTTTTAATTTGAATAGATATGTTTTCCGTATATACAATTTTCGCATACCTTTGTTGGAGTTATTATCTGGCACTTCAGTGATTTCTGTATACATTCCTCTTTCTGCTAACAAGGGACTGTAGTGCCCGGGAAGTGTATACAACGGGATATTGGTCGGCTTGGGTACCTCGTAGTTCAGAAGGCTTATTGGGGCAGCCGCCTGCTCCCTGGCTGGAAGTAAATATTTGGACTTCTTTGAAATTGATCACACCTAGCTTTGTTTTCTATCGTTGCTAATCGTTACTTCTTACCCAGTTAATAATTTTAACACATTCAGTATACTCTTTCTACTATTACTACTACTATTGTAACAACTTAAGCAAGCAACCACTAATTGTTATTACGTCATTACATTTGAACATTAAATCAAACTAGACTAGACTAAACTTATAGTAACAGATCTAGATGTAGGACGTATGCTGCGAAAAAGTCATGACTACTTTCTGGGTTCCGGTTTTGAAAGCATGGAAAAACTTTGTAGCTTGGCTTTATTGGCTTGCTTTCCATAAGTATACAATGCAACACAAAAATTCAAAATGCTTGATTTGTATACAGAACAAATACAATTAACTATGCAATAAGTATACAATGCAACACAAAAATTCAAAATGCTTGATTTGTATACAGAACAAATACCGTTAACTATGCAAAGCAAAAGAAGCAAGAATACAAAATGAAAATACAGAACCAGGTGTTCATGTGTCTTATTCTAACCACATCTACTGTACAATTAGAATTTTTAAAATATAAATAAACTGAAAGCGCTTTGTTAGGTATTGGTCACAACCAATTAGAGCGTGCATGAAATAAAGTCACGATCTGACCTCCAGACGCTGGGCCTGCTTTGTATCGTGTGTGGCCGAAACTAATTAATTCTCGGCTTATAAGGGAGGTAACTTCTTTTTGTGTCCATGCAAAGTCGATGTGCTGAAAATTACGGTCATAAGGATAAACTCTTTCCATCATTCCCAGCACCCTTAGTGAGCGATAAAACCCCAATGTGTACTCCAATCTTGGCAAATATCTTTTATCGTTCTCATTGTCCAAGAACAGACTTGTCTCCCTTGGCTAAGGAAATAATATGCCAAGGTTAAAAAAAAAGGATCGCGAACGGATTGATTAAATCTGCCACATCAAGGTGAGAAAATCTATTTCAATTTGCAATGCAGGAATTATAAATTATATTTTAAACAGAATAATATTTCATTATTAGTAATTTAAGATACATAAAACGTTTGTTCCATCAATTGCTAAATTAATATTTACAATTGTTTCATTGTGTTTGTAAACTAACACACATTGATTATTTTATACATTCATGTTCTTTAACAAACTTATGTTCTCTTAATAATATTAAAAACCAATTGCTAACTGTATTTGAATAGTGTACATGTGTTTAATAAATACTTTAATTAATTAATTTAATTAATTAGTATAATGCTTGTGAGGAGTGTCATGTCATATTATGTCATGTCAATTGATGTCCCATTACATATTTTTCAGGTCACCCTGTTGAATAACCTTATGCATTATTCAGTAGTTATCATGTTGACTGTCGTGTCTGAGAGAGATCTGTAGTCATTATTATTATGATTAATTTTGCTTTTTCTCTCAATTAAAACTGTTAATTTTTAAACCATTTCTTTCTAAACACAATCCATGTCGCAATACGCAAAGAGAAGATAACTTGTTGCAAACTTAATTGGCGGACTGTGCATTTCCCACCGCTGGCAAAAGACGATAAGGTAACCTAAAATCATGAGTTGTTTCTTCAGTCAGTATGTTTGCCTGCTAAAACTTTTTGTTGTTTGCTTGCTGACTCGTTATTGTCTCTTCAATCAGTGTGTTGTCTGTTGCTCTTAAATAACAACAACAAAACCCCCGAAGAAATAAATCCAAGACAATAAATAAATTCATACAAGATAACGGCAAAGGGGTTAAATCAAGTGACCACCCCTTTCCTCCACCACTCTCTTTCTTCATCATCCTTTGGATCTTTCAGCTTGACCTTATCATTTTAAAATATTTTACTTCTATGCGAAGGTTTGACTGATCTTAAGAAATTACGTGCCTGTTTGTGACGCTCTCTCTCTCTCTCTCTCTCTCTCTCTCTCTCTCTCTCTCTTGAAACACTGTACCAAATTGCAATTTATTTTCACTTGATTATTTATCATTATAATAAATCTTATTTTACAAATCATCATTGGATTGCGATGAAAGAATGGCAGTCATGTGTCGCCCACGGCGCTGCCCACTGACCTGGTCGTGACCTGCAGCCTATGCAGCAGATGTAGATCGAACAAAAGACAGTCACACCACAGCCAAGCACTCCGGCGATGACCGGTATGAGAAGAGAACTCTCTGCTGGCTGTGAACCTGCAATGGAACCATATCAACACACTCGTGAATCTGCAATGGAACCATATCAACACACCTGCGAATCTGCAATGGAACCATATCAACACACCCGTGAATCTGCAATTAAACCATATCAACACACCTCCGAATCTGCAATGGAACCATATCAACACACCCATGAATCTGCAATGGAACCATATCAACACACCCGTGAATCTGCAATTAAACCATATCAACACACCTCCGAATCTGCAATGGTACCATATCAACACACCCGTGAATCTGCAATGGAACCATATCAACACACCTCCGAATCTGTAATGGTACCATATCAACACACCCGTGAATCTGCAATGGTACCATATCAACACACCCGTGAATCTGCAATGGTACCATATCAACACACCCGTGAATCTGCAATGGAACCATATCAACACACCCGTGAATCTGCAATGGTACCATATCAACACACCCGTGAATCTGCAATGGTACCATATCAACACACCCGTGAATCTGCAATGGTACCATATCAACACACCCGTGAATCTGCAATGGTACCATATCAACACACCCGTGAATCTGCAATGGTACCATATCAACACACCCGTGAATCTGCAATGGTACCATATCAACACACCCGTGAATCTGCAATGGTACCATATCAACACACCCGTGAATCTGTAATGGTACCATATCAACACACCCGTGAATCTGCAATGGTACCATATCAACACACCCGTGAATCTGCAATGGTACCATATCAACACACCCGTGAATCTGCAATGGTACCATATCAACACACCCGTGAATCTGCGTCCAGAAAGAGACCGCATGAGATGAAGACACAAAATGGTCGAAGTTGTTTACTGGATTGTAGCTTGACACTGCAAGCAAGAAGGAAGTGAAAGCAATGTCGTTTTATCTCGGGTTGATGATGGATGGAAGCGAAGAAATAGATTGAGAGATTGAGGAGAGAGAGAGAGTTTACAAAGCTGTCATTTACTCACGATGCGTTCGTTGGTGTGTTTGTGGAGTCTTAATGTCAAACAGGATCCAATAAAACCCTCCACACTTACGGAACTTGTAAGATAACGTTATAAGACTGGCTGAGAAAACGGCATTCGTGAACATCGTTATGATCGCTATTAAAACGCATCGCTTTAGTGTAGCATTTTACACATTTATTCGATACAGATGAATTGAGGTCCCATTATATAATTATATGCATTTAAAGAACCACTTAAATTTTTTAATATAAGTATTAGTTTAAGATATATTGATAGACAGACTGACAGCTAGATAGATATACAGATAGATGGAGAGACATAGATAGATAGACAGACAGACAGACAGAGAGATAGATAGATAGATAGACAGACAGACAGACAGACAGACAGACAGATAGATAGATACGCATACTTACAATTATCATACTTTGAATCAGTTTTTAAGAAGCATTCACATGTGACACTGCTGTCATTCTCTCGTGAACATGTATAACAGTGGTAAGTATAATTACTGCAAGGACTTCCTGAAATAATTAATATTATCGTTGCAATTATAATAGAAGAATAACTATATACTATTCACTGATTCTTTGACTAACTCACTTCATCAGTTAGACATAAATGTTAATGTTTGTGAATACATAACTATTATTTCAACATAACAACGACATTTTATTTTACTGATGTGCTAATTTTATAATATTGCACTCAATTACGTTTTAAAAGGGGCGCCATAAGCTATGGATGTATAAATCTTATTACAAACTAATTTCTGTTTAGTGACGATATTTATTTTATCTTTCATGTCCTAGGTTGCCATAGCACGCACTTAATACGCGTTTATTTTCTGCTGTTTGATACCTGTATTCGTATAAAAATAATTATCTGATTGAGACGTAAGCAAACACACGACGCGCATTTTGTCCAAGGAGAAACAACAACAACCCCTCGTGTAGTATATATATTGATTCTCTTAAATAATGGATTCTGTGATGTTCAACAATCAATACTGAATTACTCGTGCAGTTCGCCAGTGGATACTTTCGATACTGACTCTATGGCATGTTAAGATGTTTGTGTATACGGAATTATTAAACTCAAGATGGCTCTATGGCATGTTAAGATGTTTGTGTATACGGAATTATTAAACTCAAGGTGACTCTATGGCATGTTAAGATGTTTGTGTATACGGAATTATTAAACTCAAGATGGCTCTATGGCATGTTAAGATGTTTGTGTATAAGGAATTATTAAGCCCAAGGTGGCTCTATGGCATGTTAAGATGTTTGTGTATAAGGAATTATTAAACTCAAGGTGGCTCTATGGCATGTTAAGATGTTTGTGTATAAGGAATTATTAAACTCAAGTGGCTCTATGGCATGTTAAGATGTTTGTGTATAAGGAATTATTAAGCTCAAGGTGGCTCTATGGCAACTCTCATTCAGAATGGCGATATGCGAGCCCCGTTACGTACCTTAATCGTGCTAGAAAGAGCTGTTACAGTGTTACATAGTGAGTGGTTTCAGTTGTTGGGTGACATTTTGTTGTTGCATAGTAAAAGGAAATGTCCTTTGTGCTAGAAATGGCTTATGCAATGAGATAAATTGGTAACAAAAATTCATTTATTTAGTAATCTTAAATAAAATCATAATATGCGTGTATATATTCGTATGAGTGTTCGTAATTGTTATTATGTGTGTTTTGTGCCGTGTGTGTGAGAGAGAGAGAGAGAGAGAGAGAGAGAGAGAGAGAGAGAGAGAGAGAGAGAGAGAGACAGGAGAGAAAGGAGGGAGAGAGGAAAAAAGCAAGCAAACTTGAATACAGATATCTCATGTATTAAGGAAAGAGTTTGTTTGTTCATTTCCGTTACCAGTACAACGGCTGTTTCCTTCCACGATACATAGACACGCATGCCCGGATGTATTGTTGTCAATACACATCGGTGTGTCATTAGTACAGGTGTGAACTTCATCTGTGCACGAAAGTCCTGTAGAAGCAAGCAAATTCACAAACAGCTCAGAAAATAACTTCTGTTTCTACTATCTCTCTCTTTTCTCATAATATGCATCTAAAAATTAATCCCAAATGTAGCTAACAAACAAAACTCATCAACAAGCAATAAACAATCAGCGATAAACAATCAACAACATATACTAAGTCTGGCACTTTGCAAACAATTAACTAAAGCCATTTTGTTAAAATAAACCGAACAAAACACTGTTTGTCACTTTTTCAGCACTTCAAGCAAAACTAGATTAAAAACGGATTTATCTTCTCCTTTGGTAAGAAGTTTTCCACCTTTAGAAATATTGTGACAGTGAATGTTTGTCTTTAATGTTGTGGAAGAGAGGAAACATTTATAGTACCCGCATATCCGCCAAGTGAAAAAGACTAGTGGTGTCTTCATGAGAATTATTAATGACATAAATTAAGATTTTCATCACTTGTAATTATTTTTGGATGATTAATAATAATGATCGTAACCAATAACTAGGTGGCATAGTGTCACACAATCCTAAATATTAATGGTCTTTATACAATCCTATATATTAACGGTCTTCATATACAATCTTGATATCTAAATATTGACTATCTTTATATACAACCCTAGATATTCACTATCTTCATACACAATCCTAGATAAAAAGGTCGTCATCGGTAATCCTAAATATTAACTGTCTTCTTAAGTAATCCTAGATTTTAACTGTCTTATTATACAATCCTAAATGAAAAGGTCATAATAGATAGTCCTAGATATCAACTGTCTTCATATGTAATCCTTTATATTATTAACTCTCTTCATATTCAATCCTAGATGTTAACTGCCTTTGTTGGTAATCCTAGATGTTCTTCATATGTAATTCACTATCTTCATACACAATCCTAGATAAAACGGTCATCATCGGTAGTCCTAGATATTAATTGTCTTCATAGGCAATCCTTCATATGCATCTTTCTTCATTTACAATCTTCTCACGGGATTTCGTGGCCACGCACTCACATCTACACTGTCTTCATCTTATTAACTTTTCAGAATAAAGAAAGTTACTTGACAACAAAAGGAACAATTTGTTTATAATATTATTTCGTAAAGCCTCATATGCCTATCAACATAGACTGCATAATTTAATTTTTTGTTCGTGTGTGTGTGTGTGTGTGTGTGTGTGTGTGTGTGTGTGTGTGTGTGTGTGTGTGTGGAGGGGGAATGTACAAGTCCCGTATAGGAATTCAGATACGTGCGGATTCCTATTACGTAATTGGTTGGCTGAAAGGAAAATGTAATTCGCGATAGTTGAAGATAGATTACCTGTAACAATGTGTGTAGCCAGCAGCAGTGCCACCCAAGAACACAGCAAGGTCACTCGTCTATTCCACGAACAATGAGCTGAAACGGAGAACTTAACGTTCTTGAATGCAGCTTACGAACCTTACAAATTCAAAAGAAGGGGTGGGGGACGCGCACACTACATATCGTAATTTGTAAGCCCACATTGTGCAGCGAGGAGGAGTGTGAGGGGGGCTGGGGTGCATTTGAGGGCAGTATATGTAAAATCGTATATTTTTCTCTAAAAATATGAAGTGGAATGCGATTGACGAAGTCCAGAGTCATCTCTGTTTAGAAGAAAACGAGTCTAGTAAGCAAGGGGTGGGGTGGGGGTTCCACTCTCATCTCTTTGTTTCCTAATCTTCACATTACAGAAATACTTTAAAAATAACTCAGAAAAACGTTGGCTTTTGAACTCTATAGACTTCTATTCTGAATTTTATAGAGAAGGAACTAGCATAAATAAATACTGCTTAGAGCGGTAAGGCGAATTGTAGCGCTAGTCAGGCAGGTAAAATACTACTGGAACTAAGGTCAAATCGCCGTTTCACTATGCTTATAAACTATATAAATGTGTGTAGGTAAGCATGTCAACAAATACACGTTCCTTCTCATTGCTCAAAATTAACAAGAACACAACAACAAGTAATTTTTCATATAACGTCACCAGTAGTAAATCCTGTAAATAATGTAAATAATATAAATAGTGTAATTAGTTTAAATAATGTAAATACTATAAATAATGTACTAAAAACATTCAGACAAATCTTTGGAAAACACTAAAAAAAAAAAAAAAGTAATATTTCATATAACGTCACCAGTAGTAAATCCTGTAAATAATTTAATTAGTGTAATTAATGTAAATACTGTAAATAATGTACTAAAATCATTCAGACAAATCTTTGGAAAACACTAAAAAAAAAAGTCATATTTCATATAACGTCACCACTAGTAAATCCATCTTTTTTTTTTAAAATCACTTTAAAGTATAAAACCTGTCGCACAATACCTTTCTGTCTGCTGTCCATAGCGTAGTTAACAATTCGCGATGAATTACCCTTCCTGGTTAGGATTATTTGCAGGGGTGGGGTTGGGGTTGGGATTCCACGGTCCGTTCATGAGAAAACATTTTTTAGTTTAGATTTCAAGTTTGTTAATTGTATAAGTCCGTACTTCACGCGGACTTACGTCAGTACCCCAAAGTGTTGCTAGTTTTGTTTGGTCACAGAGTTGTTGTTCTTTGTAATTACTTTAATTAAACAGGCTAGATTCTCATTGAAGAAACCTAACTAAACGGATCTGAGCGTGACAGAACAGGGAGATTTTAATACATCGATTTAATGTACTTGAAAATCAAAATGATAACTTCCCTATCTTTGTGAAATGACTCGACGTGTAGATCAGCTCATGTCACTTCTCATTGCTCAGCACCGAGCAGTGTTGCGCGCGCCATGCTGTTGTATGACTTGATGCTGAGGGCGACCGATATTTACTCACGGGCACGGACGACTCAGAATTTCAACATCTGTCTACATTTAGAATCCTTCCTCTGCTTACGTCATCAATGACGACTGTCCTATTTGAAACCACGTACAGCTATCTTCCCTATCCTTCCAAAGCGGTTGTTGGCTTCGAAGCTTTACTGTGGGCCTACTTTACGAACCAAGTTCTCTCCATGACGCCCACAAACAGTAGGGGAAAGCTATAGATGCTGTCCAAGTGTGTATTTATTGTCTGACTTTTGGTCATTCTTGTTTCGCCGGAGATAAAGCATTAGTGTCTCCATGTGAACATCTTTAGTAAGGTAGCGATATAATAATTTGGCGTTTTATTTGAGAAAGTTAAAAACTTAGAGTGTATTATAAATTACTTACTGGTACATAAATTTATATTATCATTAGTCTAGAGTTGAACTCATATCATTTTGTTCCGCAGAATGCATTCTTGCTGTTCTAAGGTAAATAGATGAAATTTACAGTTCATTTTCGTTAGGAGTTAATCATCACTGTCTTTACCATCATCAACAACGTTTGTGTGGTAGCAACCATTATCGTCGTCATCTTCGTTGTGTCTTCTTACCATTAGTCTTTACGCTGGCTATTGTCGTGGTTTTATTAGTACTTTAGTTACTTTTAAATTGACCGCTACTACTTATGCACCGCACCCTGGCTATTGAAAGTTATATCCAAACACCAATGGCAATTTCGAACCCAGTTGACCCTAGTTTCAACATTTTGCATCATGCAAAATCAGTCAAGGACACCATGAACTGAAGATGGCATTTTTATTAAGTTGACTAAGATCCTTATCGACCTACTGTAGACTTCTAGGTCAAATGCACTGAGACAAGCAGAGAAGGAAAAATATTATCTTTCAGGAAGACGAAACCTGTAGAACGGGTATCCAGGCTCCCGGCATCCCGCCCTTTGTTTACACCCACAACACGAGGAAAAAAGGCCCTTTCGAGATGGAAATATGTCAGTGAATCGTTTTGTTTGTTTTCCGAATTTTTTCTTTTCCGTTAGGTACGAGAAACTACTTTCAGTTAAATAGTCAGGACTCTATGCATGATGATACTTCTATCTATCTATCTGTCTGTCTATCTACTTATAGCTTTCATAACAGTAAGTTTGTGTTTCAATTTTATATTTTAATATTATATTTATTGAGTGTGTCCAGGCTAAATTAATAACCTGATCTCTAAAGGGAATGACACTATCTATATATCTCTACCTACCTACCTATCTATCTATCTATCTTTAGAAGACAGAACGGCAATGATGTATATTAGAAAATAACGCAGACTGCACAAGAGAGAGGGAGATGAAATATAATTCTAAGAATTAAGATTATAATTAGGCTAGGAAGTGGACGCAGATTAAAATACGACTAGATTAAATAAGTAGGAATGTGTCAGTTTAATTTAGATTACGTAATTCAGAAAGATATATAGACAGAGAAACAGACTTTAGTGTTGTGTTAGTGAGTATACTATTTTAAAAACTTTTTGTTCGTAAGGTATGAGTATTGCTGATTGCAAAGTGACTCACATTTGATGGAACACTATACACATATATTCTAATTTATAATTCTTTTTTAGTAGAGTGAAAAGTGCAACCCAGGGGAACAGCCTTGGGGCATATTTACAGTTAATTATTTGTTACTAAAATCTATTGATTGCAGGGTTCCAGTGTTTCAGTTTTGTTTTGATTTCTGATCAAGTTTTTTTCTCGAAATTCTAGTTCCAGTCTCCAGTCTAGTTTCTTCTTAGTTGGAACTGAGTTGAGAAAGATTCTGTGTGACATTGTGCTTATGGAAAATCCAGTTGAGGGATCCTATGTGTTACGATTGTTTGAAGCAGACGACACCAGCCAGGTACAGAACCACATGTAGCCGATGGCAGTGTATGTTTTACCTTTGAACATTAGTTTAGAGAAGCACGTGATTTCACTCAGATTTTAGTATCAAGAGACAAGTTACTTCAAGAGACAAACTCTTATAGAAGAATAGTAACACCTTTCATTGAAATAATTCACAAATAGTAACCAGACTTTAGAGATGGTTAGGTTAATTATTTAAATTGTAATCACTGTGTATTTGGACTGACTTTTGATTTATTTACTTTTATTAATTTTTTCATTCACTTTTCTTCTCATTCTTTACCATCCCCATTTCATGTAAATTCATCTTGTAATGAGTATATAGCAGTAAAACCCTGGCTGGATAAGGTATTGTGTGATTGGTTAGGTTTTATTATGATTCTATATGCTATGTTTATTTTGAACATGTTAACATTTCTTTCTTTCAGAGGCTTGTGCCAAACTTAGTATTTATTAATAGAGCAATTGACTCTGTTTCAGGGTTTCTGGCTTTATTTTGGATTTTGTTTTGGTGTTGATTCTGATTTTGATTCCAACGTGAGATTTGGAATCTATTCCTGATGTGACGTCATGTACTACTGAGAGTCTACCAGCGTGTGTACGTCACTCCAGGCATCAGATAAGTTGTGATCACGAAAGTGACTACAGTGTGGCTTGAACTTGCACTATGATGAAATGTGTTACTTATTTTTCTAAATCTTGTTAACTTTTCTTTTATTAAAATTCTTGTTATTATTTTAATCGGTATTTGTTATTGAAGTCATTTATATCGTTTGAAGTGATAATCTAATGATTAGTCTTGTTCTCTGTTCGTCTATTTATAAGTGTCATACATCTATCTATTCATTAACATTGATACTCAGCGAAAACTGAGTTGGGGGGCCGGGAGCCAACTTGGTGGCGTGTCCGCGTAACAGTTGCAGATATACATATTTAACCAGTGACCCATACTCTGCATCGGCACTTGTAGATGTCTTGTATCATAACAAATTACTAATATTTACTAATTACTAATATTTACTACTAATTCATTATTACAAAGTCGCCCCAGGGTACAGCTGCGACAATGGGGGACTGACAGTATGCATAAATGCCCATGGATATGCTTATACACAGTTTACTTTGTTAAGACTTTGCATTGTATAAAGTACTAACACATGACAATTTTCAACTTCCTCATTATACATGGAAAAAGCATACTATCCTTTAACTGTTGAGAAGCTAACTTCCTTATTATATTGAAGAATGAATGAACTTGCTGTTTGAGCAGTGTTACTTTCAATTTTAATAGCTCGGAGCATACTCCTTAGATTTTTCAATTTTAATAGTTTGGAGTAATCTCCCATTGAAATAGTCATGATTTTCTGCATTTGTTTCTGTAGTTCTCAAATGCTGTAGGCAATATCAGTCTTAGTAGACGGCATTTCAGATTATAAAAAGTTTCTCTCTCTCTCTCTCTCTCTCTCTCTCTCTCTCTCTCTCTCTCTCTCTCTCTCTCTCTCTCTCTCTCTCTCTCTCTCTCTCTCTCAAACATGCCAGGTAGAATATAAATTGTTTCAGTATATACTTATGCCTTTCTAAAGTAACGCATTTGCTAATATAAAACAAAATCATTTTAGACATAATTACAAATTAATAAGATTTATGTGGAAATATCTAAGGATATATTTTAACTAAATCGAGCTTTACAATTATATATTAACTGATTTAGCAGAGTAGATAAGAATCAATTCGCATTATTTAATGTTCACATTGAAATACACAACTATCTGATATTGCATTCATTCAGGAAAGAATAGTCAAGAAGAACACCTGGAACAGTTTTATTTGGAAAAGTCTCAATGTATATCAAGTCCTGCTCGACCATGTATCTATACAATCCTATTTCTCTGCTACCCGTTAAGGCTGTTTCATGTATCTATAGAATCCTATTTCTCTGCTACCCGTTAAGGCTGTTTCATGTATCTATAGAATCCTATTTCTCTGCTACCCGTTAAGGCTGTTTCATGTATCTATAAAATGCAAGTTCTCTGTTACCCGTTTCATGTATCTGTAGAATCCTGTTTCTCTCCAACCAGTTAAGGTTGTTTCAAGTATCTGAAGAATCCTGTTTCTCTGTTACCAGTTAAAGCTGTATCGTGTATCTGTATAGTCCCGTTTTCTCGGCTACCCGTTAAGGCCGTTTCATGCATCTGTAGAATCATGTTTCTCTGTTACCAGTTACGGCTATTTCGTGTATCTGTAGAATCCTGTTTCTCTGCTATCCGTTAAGACTGTTGCAAGTATCTGAAGAATACTGTTTCTCTGTTACCAGTTAAAGCTATTTAATGTATCTGTAGAATCCCGTTTTTCTCCTACCCACTAAGTTGTCCATGTAGACTGTAGAATCCTATTTCTCTGCTACCGGTAGGGACTACTCTTTCATGTGTCTGTAGAATCCTGTTTCTCTGCTAGCAGTTAAGGCTCTTTCATGTATCTGTTGATGCCTGTTTTCTCTGCTACCCGTTAAGGCTGTTTCATGTTGCGGGATGGAAGCTCGGGAATGGAAGTCAGGTAATCTCCCTTGAAATTGGACATGTTCTTCCGCTTGGAGGAGTCCGGCACTGCAGGCACAAAGTCATCACGCGCGTGTACTCCGGCAGTTAAATTCGTGTCCCTGGCAGTTAAATATGTGTTCATGGCATTTAAATCCGTGTCCCTGGCAGTTAAATATGTGTCCCTGGCAGGAGTTTTCAAAGTAAGGCAGGGTCGCGGAAGGGGGGCAAAGGAACTGAGTTGAAAAGGTGTATCTCTGGAAACGGCCATTTTGTTTGAAGTAGAGAGTGAAGGCCGCAAATATCGATCCCCTGGAAAGATAAGATATTTATTGTGAATATACTCTTGAAGTAGCAATAGAAGCCTATAACTCTTGCGACGTCACGGACTAATTATTTTTAAAATAACACGCACACGAAATCAGTAAACAATTACAATTATTAGACAAATTGCACGTCGAGACAAAACATAATGCGTCTTGTTGTCACGTGATTTATATCTGGTCTAAACAAGGACGCCCATTTCTTGCTGTGTATCAAAATTTCAGGAACATTAGTTTTTGTATTAAAGCAATTCTTATCATGTAAGAGATTCATTAATTATTTACATACAAGGGAGAATACTGTAAAACCAATACTTTGCAAATAAGTCTAGAACAAAGGCGATTATACTCTTACATTTATGATTGCTCGAGAAAAACATCAACCTTAGAATGTAATAACAGTTTTAAAATCTTTCAAATCCTTTCTCCACCATTTATCGTCACATTCACACACACATACACACACAAACAAACACATACACATACACACACACAAACACATACACACATACACGCACACACATACACACACATACAGAGTATGAAACAAACAAAAGAAGTAAAACAACATTCATGAAGACGGCTGACAGCGCAAATACATTACTACAAAGAAGACACTTTTGGGCTACCATACACACTTACTGTCATCTCATGGAATTTACCGTCAGTGGCACTTAAACTGTCGTTGAACTATTATGACTACAACCTCTTCCTCCCCTTCCATAATAAATATTTTCATCTACCAGTGCACACATAAATAACAATTCGATGCTCTTCCTAACGATACACACAAGTAGTGTTTTTATAGGATTATGCAAACAGTAATCTAGATATTAGTACACACAAGTAGTGTTTTTATAGGATTATGCAAACAGTAATCTAGATATTAGTACACACAAGTAGTGTTTTTATAGGATTATGCAAACAGTAATCTAGATATTAGTACACACAAGTAGTGTTTTTACAGGATTATGCAAACAATAATCTAGATATTAGTACACACAAGTAGTGTTTTTATAGGATTATGCAAACAGTAATCTAGATATTAGTACACACAAGTAGTGTTTTTATAGGATTATGCAAACAGTAATCTAGATATTAGTACACACAAGTAGTGTTTTTATAGGATTATGCAAACAGTAATCTAGATATTAGTACACACAAGTAGTGTTTTTATAGGATTATGCAAACAGTAATCTAGATATTAGTACACACAAGTAGTGTTTTTACAGGATTATGCAAACAGTAATCTAGATATTAGTACACACAAGTAGTGTTTTTACAGGATTATGCAAACAGTAATCTAGATATTAGTACACACAAGTAGTGTTTTTATAGGATTATGCAAACAGTAATCTAGATATTAGTACACACTTTTGGCAGCTATTGCAATAGTAAAACAACGAAATAAGACTTGGCTCTCAGCCCTCATTTATGACTAAAAGAGCATTTTGTGAATACCATTGTATACTAATGATTACATCAGAAAACAGTACCTTTATACATCAATGACTACCACGTCGCAAAACAGTATCCTTTTATATCAAAGACTACCAATTCACAAAACGCTATCCTTATACATCGATGACTACCACGTCATAAAGCACTGTCCTTATATACCAATGACTACCACGTCACAAAACGCAATCAGTATACATCAATGACTACCATCAGTCACAAAACACTGTCCTTGTACATCAATGACTACCATCAGTCACAAAACACTGTCCTTGTACATCAATGACTACCATCAGTCACAAAACACTGTCCTTGTACATCAATGACTACCATCAGTCACAAAACACTGTCCTTGTACATCAATGACTACCATCAGTCACAAAACACTGTCCTTGTGCATCAAAGGCTACGAAATGACTACGATCATACACATATGAGTATCCTCGTGCACTAATGATATACAGTTTTATTTGTAAAGACTGCCATCATACATTAATGACTTACAACTACATGTATAAAGACTGCCATCATACATTAATGACTTACAACTGCATGTATAAAGACTGCCATCATACATTAATGACTTACAATTGCATGTATAAAGACTGCCATCATACATTAATGACTTACAACTGCATGTATAAAGACTGACATCTGAAACGATTGCTAGCAAAGGCAAAAGACTACCATCTCACACTTAACGACTAACACTATCAACTAATGACTACTATTTCACATACTAACTACAGCCATATATATATATATACTAATGACTTCCAGTGCAACACTAGTACAGGAAGCGGCTAGTGCAAAGTACCGCAAAACACCATCTTTAATAAAAGTGCAAAACTGTTATAATATAATATACTCTTACAATAGTAAGATACTTTTAATAAATTGATATAATGGTGAAAGGGGAAATAAAAGTGACATAGATTCACTGGGGATTCAAACAGAACAGTGCGCAAAGCCTGTGCTAACCATTAGGACTGAATTAGTTTCACAAAATCGCTTAAACCAGAAGAAAAACAACAGAAAGACTTATTATTACACAGTCCCAGTCATCTCCCTTTAAGATGCTTTAATCATTGCGCTGTCGTGCTTTAAGTGTGACCTGATTAATGCTGTGAATACCTGATTCATCTGACAGCAAATTGTAGTCTGGTGTGTCTTCTATTTCAGCGTACGTTTCGCGATCGTAATGCTCGACAGAGTTACTGTATTCTCTGTGGCCGCGGTTGTCTCCCTCGGGTACCATAAAGGTATCAAACTGCGGCATGGCTTCTTGGGGTCTGCGAGCATTCTTTCCAGCAAACACTGAGGCATTACTCCGCGACCCGACGTCTTCTGGCCTTACATCCGTTTTATTTCCTGTCAAGAAAAAGTTACATTAGTAAATATATGCTTGTGAAAATCATTCTTCAGTTCTTCATAGTTCACGAAGCAGAGTTCTATTGCATGCTGGTGCCCTTTCAAGACATGCTAGAAGTGGGACCAGAAACAAGACCATCCTTCCTGCCGATTTTTAAAAAATATTTCTGACTCCATTTCCGGAGTCTGCTCAAAACCAGAATAATATTATTATTTTTTTTAAAATTACGAAAGGCACAATAAAACCCTAGTACTAAAATAAAATGATAATAATAGCTTCTGAAAAAGTTTCTTAACTATTAATAACCCTCTTACAAGTGATTAACGTAGTATGTCTCTGACCACAGACCTCTGTCTGAGGTTTAAAAATAACTTAAAGAAAGAAATATCCAAGCCGTCCATTTAAAGATTTTCTTGGATAACTATGATGTGATGGATTCAAATTAGATAGATGCAGGTTAAAGAATGAACAGTTTTCTGTTGCTGACTTTTTTAATTGTCTGAAGAAACTCAAAACTAAACGTAAACGCAATTATTTAAATAATATTAGGGCATAAAAGAATATTGAACTGATAAAATGCGAGTGTATAGAATTTGCTAGCAATCAATAAGAGTAATAAATGAGCTAAGTAAAACAAATGAAAGCAGAAATGTTGTTGCTGTTGGTTTGTGGTGGAGGAAAGTTGTTCTTGCTGAAGGTGGCGAAAGATAGGGGTCGTTGGTTGGTATTTGGGAAGATAAATCGTCTCGGTTCTTGTTTTTCTGTCATTATTTTTTTAAACCACAACAAAACAATAACAAACAAACAAACACCAAAAGCAACTTTAATTTTGAAGTCATTAAAAGACATAAAATGAACGCTGACAAAACGTCTCAGGGACACAAGTCTATAGTTGGTAAGCACATTGACATGCATAAGGTCAAAAGTAAATTTCAAAAACACCTCATTAGATTACTCTAAAAATATAAGTTTTTGTCTCTTACTTCGTTTGCTACACACGTAGACAGCAAGCACGATGATGATGACAACTACAAAAAACAGCGGAACACCCACAGCAAGGCCAATGATAATATATATGTATGTGCTAGACTTTAAGCTGAAACGAAGCAAATAAATACACGTGAATATCTATCTATCTATCTATCTATCTATCTATCTATCTATCTATCTATCTATCTATCTATCTATCTATCCATATATCCATCTATCTATCTATCTATCTATCTATCTATCTATCCATCCATCTATCTATCTATCCATCTATCTGTATGTCTGCCTGCCTATCCATCCACCATTCTATCCATCCGTCCGTCTCTCTGTCTACCTCACTCTATCTGTATGTATGTCTATACATCTATCAATCTATCTCTCTATCTATCGACTGAATTTGTTTTATTCAGATTTTGGAACACTCGATCCACATACAATTATTTAGTAATAAGGACATTGTGCTATCCTGTGAATACGTTGGAATTGCCATTAGTAATCATTGGAATCAAATGACGTCATCGATTAAACTACACAATGGTTAGCATACTTACGTGCATTTCGGTATACCATCGCTGACCGTACATTCCTCGTCCCCCGGGCATGAAGTTATCTGGTAGAAAGTGGTACAGACGTCCGGTGTCACTGTCACTAAAATGACGTTAAAGAATGTCATCGTTAGTGAAACAAATAACAGTAATTGTATTAATTGTAAATATTATGACGATGATGCTGATGATTATGCTAATAATGATAATAACATTAAAGTGTCACGCAGCTTTCTCTTCATAAATACTCGCTCTTAGGCAAAGGACGTGCTAACAAAAGAGATGCGTGTAGAGTCAAGGTGAAGTTTGAAGGTCACAATCACTATTTCTCTAAATATATTTATGTAGCTAATAAAAATATTTTCAACCATTTGTTTCCTATTAAAGAATGTTTGAATAAAGTTTAATGGTGCTTTAAGTGTATTTTTACAATAAAGAGGAAGAGAGCAAGTACTTAGAAGCAAGGACTGCATTAGGTATCAGATAGATTTGAAGTGGTGGATATAACAAGAACGAACTACAGAAACTTCACCGTTTCTCCTTTTTGCAAGGCGACTATCAACAGAATATCTATATGTCCACACAAATATTTGGCTTTTTGACTATTTATCAGGGATTTATTGTCACCCAAACATTAAATGCCCCACACATTTCCGTGACGTTTACTTTCTTAGCGTTTGTCACCAAGCACAAAACGGTTGTGTGATCTGTGTCGTCCGTAAAGGTGTGCACTTGCACACGGGGAATACGGACATCGAAGGGAAGGAGTAAGGCTGAATTCTCGGCCGAAGAAGTGAATAACAAGGACATATAAACTTTCTACAGCATTTGCCCATCGTCTTTTTATGAACAACTAACAGCCTTTATAAAGCTTTCTTAACCTATCATGTAAGACACACCATCGATTTGTCACCACACACACACACACACACACACACACACACACACACACACACACACACACACACACACACACAAACACACACATACATACATACACACACACACACACACAAACATACATACACACACACATACACAGACACACATACATACACACACACACACACATACATACACACACACATACACATACACACACACAAACAAACAACACTTATGAACTTTTATACATACATATATATACACAAACAACACACACATACGAACACATGTGTACACCATACAATAATGAACTGGTCGGATGCAAGCTGAAATTGGTAAAAATTCAGTTTTCTTCGTTTAATTCCAACTAATAATAAAATTTTCTCTACTAATATATGGTAATCGTTCCATATCACACTGTAACGGTTTCCTTATTATACTCTAAACTTTCCCTGATTATGCAGTAAAACTTTCCCTAATTATACAGTAAATATTTTTCCCAATAGACAATAATGTTCGCCGTCCATGACCCTGAAATGTGTGTATATTATTTCAAAGCATTACTAAAGATAGGTGTTTCCCCAATTATTACTTCTATCGAGAAAGTAACAAAAAGTACAATACATGTAAACTGACGTCATTAACACGCTTAGCCCAGAGAAAATGAAGATATTTCAGCATCTTCTTATTAACTGGCCATTGCGTTCACATTCACATTCACATTCACATTCACTAGTATCCTACCAACTACTCCGTTAATCGTCACTTGGGAAATGCTCCTGGGTGTGGAAGAAATGATAAGGGTGCCTCTTATGACCAATGCATTGATGCCTTTTGCGGCATAGCCATCTGGATTATCTGTACTACTCGTGTTGATGGCCAGGTCTGTATAAGCAATTACACTTCCATTTCTGTAACAAAAAGTTATGCCATTAATTTCAACGCATACAATTATCAGACTTTTAAAGTGAAGTTTTCAATATGTAAAGAGGTTTAGTATGGACAACTTGTTTGTGATCAGGGTTTTGGAACACACCCAGAACCATAAGGCTTTTGTGGTTAGGAACATTTCAGTGGAAATGGGTATTGTACTCTAAAAATGGTTTTCCATAATGAAATCTTCATATCATTATAGTCTTGCTCTTAAGTGTTATCTTTGCCCCTTTCTTCCATTCTCTTTCTCTATGTCTCTGTCTCCATCTTTCTTATTCCCTCTCTCTTGGTGAGTGGGTGGGGGATGTACGGTAGAGAAAAATGTAGAGGATATCCTTCTTAAAGTGTTTAAACACTCGTCCTTCACTCGGAAGGTAAACTATTATTATTGAAGGGCGTGATTAGGAGTCCTTTCCGTGATTTGTATATATTATTCAGTATCCTTTCAATTGGTCCAATAACAAAGCACAAGATTTTAAACAAAAGTGGTTTTAAATTATATTTTTAAGACAAAACGAATTAGTATATACACAAAATGGATAAGTAATTCTAGGCAGTAACATTTGCTAACACACACAAACCACAACACACGCAAGCCACAACACACACACACACACACACACACACACAAACACACACGCATGCACATATTACATTCATATGCAAACGCAATGTTATAATAGAAACATGACAAGAGTCGATTATTTACCTCAGTTGACGAACTGAAACACTGAGCAAGGGAACTCCGACTGAAAGGCTGAAGTGATCAAAGAGCTGTAAAGAATAAAAATAACATTGAAGAAAACAAAATTGCTTTAAAACAACAAATATGATAAATTAGCACATGGATGTGGATATGGAATTATAAGGGGGTGGGTGGGTGGGTTTGCTTTTAAAACAAATTTAGTACAACTATGGGGCACACATCTTCAGTGACTGGCAGTCATGAAAGAAAACTAAACAGTAGGCGTGAAAGATGAAAATGAAAAATTTGGAACATTTCAGTGTGTAAAATATGCAATGAATATCATTATCATGATATATATTTTCAATCCTGGTAGTACATTCAGAATATTAAATATATAATATTTTTTCAGTATGGTTGATATACTGTGAAGCAGAGAAGACGGAAGAATCATGTGAAGGCGAGTGAACGGAAGTGATTAATTAATATTCAGCGGGCATGACAGTAAAATTATATTTTCTTGAAAAAGAATTAATATGGGAGGGAGGGATAAAAGAACCATTCGAAATTTACTGAAACAAGACCAATTAAGAACTTTCAGCAAGATCGACATTTCAGAATTTGGTGAAAGTTTAAGGGCTTTGACAATTTTATGATTTCGGATTGTAGCTACCATGAAAATTGGACTAGAGTAAAAGTTTCAGGACCTTGACAATTTTACGATTTCGGATTGTAGCTACCATGAAAATTGGACTACAGTAAAAGTTTCAGGTAAGGGAGAACACTTTTGGTGGAGCATTCAACCGCATTAGACCGTAAAGAAGATTAGATTAGGCATGTTAAAAATAAATCTAACTGTAGAATAAACTGATGATGTGAGTGCGCGTGCATGTATGTTTATATTCTTGAATTGTGTGTATGTGTTGTGTGTGCATGTATGCTTGTACTATTGAATTGTGTGTGTGTGTATGTGTGTGTGTGTATTGTTATGCTCTTGAATTGTGTGTATGTGTTGTGTGTGCATGTATGCTTGTACTATTGAATTGTGTGTGTGTGTATTGTTATGCTCTTGAATTGTGTGTATGTGTTGTGTGTGCATGTATGCTTGTACTATTGAATTGTGTGTGTGTGTATTGTTATGCTCTTGAATTGTGTGTATGTGTTGTGTGTGCATGTATGCTTGTACTATTGAAGTGTGTGTGTGTGTGTGTGTGTGTGTGTGTGTGTATTGTTATGCTATTGAATTGTGTGCACGTATGTACTATTGAATTGAATTGTGTGCGTGTGTGTGTATGTGTGTGTGTGTTCGTGCGTGCACGTATTGTATGCTCTTGAATTGAGTGTGCATGAATGTTTATACTCTTGAACTGTGTGTATATATATTGTTATGCTCTTGAATTGTGTGTATAATATAATTGTGTGTGTGTGCATGTATGTTTATAATTTTGAATTGTATTTTCGTATGTGTGTACGCATATGTGTGTATATATATATATATACGGGTGCATACTCACGAGCATGCATAAAACATTTGGTTATGAACTAGAATAATACATATTATGTATAGATTGGTACATACTAACAAACATGCATAAAGCCTTTGGTTCTGTACTAGAAAAGTATATACATATTATACATAGATTTTGTCTACGTACTGCCGTTTGAATGTCTTGAAGCAGTTTGTGGTACTCTAGGCTGTTTGTATCATCCAGTGAGATGTCCGCCGAATAATTAAACTTTACAGACATGTTGTACAGTTTGCCTGTAGATACAAAACAACAGTAAAACAATAATTTTTAAAAAAGATCAATACGAGACTCAACGCTTATGATGTGAAGCAAATTAAATACGCGTAAAGACCTCATCTATAATTGAAAATCATTTCTAGGACAACAAACAGAAATATCTCAGCCTGTGAGTCAATGGTTGTCATATTATATATTCTATTTCATTTTTTCCTGTCGTAAGTGTGATGACATGTGTGACGCTAACGCCACCACGTTATGAAGGTTATGATTATTATTAATTAATCATCCATAACTAATTACAAGTGATGAAAATCTTAATTTATGTTGTTAATAATTCTCCAGCATTCACCACTTTGTCTCTCTCACTTGGCGGATATGAGGGTGCTGTAAACGTTTTCTCTCTTTCACAACATTAAAGACAAACATCTTCCGTCACACATTATTTCCTTAGGTGGAAAACGTCTTACTAAAGGAGAAGACAAATCCGCCTTTTAATCTATATATTTAGCGAGCCCCCCTCCAACCACGTCTTTCCAACATATGGTTATGAATGTTTAAGAAAGTCAATAAATTTCACAATAAATTTATTTATACATTTGTCTGTGTGTTTTGTTGGTATTGATTTTTGTTATAAAATATGTGAATTTAAAGTGTGATTCTCTACATCATATTTGTTGCCATAAGAACACGTGAACACTTTTGTTTTAATTTTAATTTTAAAAATACATGTTGTGGCAGAGTAAATTTGTATATCCCTATATCTAAACTTAATTGTCATATAAACTGTTAAATTGTCAAAGTGACCCGACCTTGGGCACTCTTTGTGATTTTTAGTTGGAGTAAACAACTCGAGTTGAGAAAAGGCTAGAAAATTGCTGATGCAATCCAAACCAGTTCCAACTGGATGGGTAGATTTTTTTTGATTAATACTCTCACACTTGTTCATAACAAAATCATCCAATGAGAATGGATTGGAAGTTTAAAGAAGTACTTTGTTCTATCACATTGAATTTGAATATACCTTGAGTCCGGTCGTAAAGGCGATCATTAGCTTATGATAAGTTGACTGATAAAGGAAGAATGGACTTAGAATATTTTGTACATATTTGTTATTGATCTATGATATGAATTGGAGAATGTTGTATGTAAGTGAACCATTATTTCTATATTGATTAATTTGACTACATTGTACATTATACTTGTGAATTTTGACCAATGCTATATTTCTAATTTTTGTGTATGCTGGGCTAAAGAATTTGTTGCAGTATTTGTAAGTTGAGAATGTTTGTAAGAAAAATTAGTTTAGAGATGAAACATACCTGAAATATAGTGCTGCCATAATTTGACTTTTGTAGAGAGGCAGGCCTTTTTTTTTTTTGTTTTAGTTTTGTCACGTCGCGCTACGATGGCTACTGTGCTATTCTAGGTTACGTTGGTGTGTGAATCTGATGTTGTCGTCAACTTATCAGTAAAAACGTGTGTTGCTGTGAAGTTGATTTCTGTGAATTCCATTCGAGTTACCAATATGGCAGAAATTGAACATTGTTGTGAAGTGATGTAAATGTCAAAATTACTCTTTGATTATGTTCATTTATCATGTCATTTTATTCTATATTATTTTAATTAGCAAAGATCCCATTTACTTCCGAATTTGACTGATTGCTTATTTTGTATGACTGCTCTACATCTGTTTCCAGTGTTCCTTGATTTCGCGGACAGATGCAAGTGCACATTCTTATATGAATAACTTTATAATACATAATTTAAAAGAAGAAGAATCTGACCTTACACCCTCTGCACCTCAGCCCAACCCATATGAAATAAAATAAAAGTCAAAATACCATTACAGTTATTGCCAAGCCAACTGCCACAGTCGCAGGTATAGCCGCCAATGAAATTGATGCAACTTCCGTTATGTGGACACGAGGTGTTTAGGCACTCGTCGACATCGACAGAACAATCGGCACCCGACCAAAATTGGTTACACGTGCAGGCACCCGTAGTGTCATTGCAGTCGGCTGTGTTTGCGGTGGTACAATTGCACTTGTTGGCACAGTCTGTCCCCCAGTGGGTGGCATTACAGGCTAGAGGTTTGAAACGAGCAAATTAGTGGTTGTCGTATTTATTTTCTTCTTTTCACTTCTTTCATTTTACCATTTTAAAAAATAGTCAATATTTAATACTCAGTCGACATCTTAATCTCTCACAAAAATGAATCTGTGCAATGAAAGAAGTGTGCAAGGATACAAGAAAGAAACTGCAAGAGAAAGATATATAGAGACAAGCACTCTGACATTATATGTATATCTGTGCGTATGTGTGTGTGTGTGTCTGCATGCGTGCGTGCTTATATGCAAAATCAAGTGTTAAAAGAAAATACCTTGATTCAAAAAATATCACACACACACACACACACACACACACACACACACACACACACACACACACACACACACACACACACACCATACACATCCAAAGAGAGTGGGGCGAAAATGAGCTATGATTAAATGACAGAAAATCTCAGATCTTTCATATATCAGAGTTCTGAGTAAGCAACAAAGAGATGAAAGGAACGGTTGAAAGAAAAAGTAAATGTAAAGTGTCACTTCTTGAAACTCTACCTAAAAATGAAGAGAGATAAACTAACATCTAACTGATAAACTAACTGACATCTAACTGATAAACTAACTGACATCTAACTGATAAACTAAACTGACAGCTAACTGATAAACTAACTGACATCTAACTGAAAAACTGACATCTAACTGATAAACTAACTGACATCTAACTGATAAACTAACTGACATCTAACTGATAAACTAACTGACATCTAACTGATAAACTAACTGACATCTAACTGATAAACTAACTGACATCTAACTGATAAACTAACTGACATCTAACTGATAAACTAAACTGACATCTAACTGATAAACTAACTGACATCTAACTGATAAACTAAACTGACAGCTAACTGATAAACTAACTGACATCTGATAACCTAAACTGACCCGTGCATACAGCACCACCCTGCAGTCGTTCGAATCCGTTCGAGCAGTTGCAGGAATAACCTCCATTAAAATTAATGCAGACCTCGTTTGGTTGAAGACAAGGACTGCTGAGGCACTCGTCAACATCGACAGAGCAGTTACCACCTGTCCAGGAATGGGTGCATGTGCAGGCCCCCGTAGTGTCGTTGCAGTCAGCTGTATTGGCCATGATGCACCTGCATCTGTTGGAACATTGTTGGCCCCAGGATGTCGCATTGCAGGCTGCTCCAGAAAACAATTTCTATACTGTGTTGGTTTTCATATGTTCTTATTGTCTTATTTTTTAATTCATACTACTATCTTTCTGTCAAAAATCAAAATAATAAAAAAACTGGTTTCCCTTAAAAGCAAAACACAAACTAAAAATAACAGTTAAGCCGATAGGTTTCTAAAGGTCGGTCGGTGATGTCGGTCGAATGATAGAAGTTAAGGAGTTAAAGATGAAAACTTCAAAGCCAGCATTGTCATAATCGAAGAAAGTTGCCTGTTAAACTGTGATAGTGGAAATGCGATTAGCGGTAATGTGAGACAATCAGAGGAAATAGAAAGTTGTTGATAGAGATTGAATGACTTTTTAAAAAATTAGAGAGAGCAGAAAAATTAAATTATGTAAAATTATATAACTATATGAAATAGGAGATAAAGTGCAAAATGAAAACTTCAATCTAAATATTCACATACCATAACAATATCCGTCGAATAAATAGAAGCCATCCCTACATGTACACATAAACCCTCCTGGCGTGTTCTGACACATGGAATGGGCCAAGGCCAAACAGCTATTGGTGTTCTGACACGTGGAATTGGCCACGGGCAAACATATGTTAGTGTTCTGACACTCATCGATATCTTTGTCGCAGGTGGTGCCACTCCATCCAGTCTGACAAGTGCACGACCCATTGACCTTGTCACAAGTCAACGTGTTGGTCTGGTTGCAGGAACAGACTGATGAACAGTTAGCACCAAACGTTCCTTCACGACACGCTGATGGTGGCACCAAGAAAAACAAACACGAAAACAATCACGTGACTGGTTAGAATTGAATATACCTATTTGCAGTAAATAAACTATTATGGTTATTTTTGCTTCTGAGGAAATAACATTTTTAATTTTATTACATTTTTTTCTAATTTCGCCAATGTTCATTTTCCTCTTTTTGTTTACGAATTACAGAATAGGTGAGAGAAAAGCGACTGACGTGTGGAAATATTCTGCTTCTTCTCAGCTTTTTGTCTTTCAAGAAAAACAGCAAATAAATACAGACATTTATATAACTGGAGTTAGGGTTTATGTACTGTTCAAAACTCATACATAGCTATGACTGTATTCTGATGGTAAATTAATCATTATACATTTGTCATTCATAAAGATAATTAATAATTGTGTAATTACTCCCTTCATATATCTGCGAAACAGAAGACTTGAACCCTTTCCGACTTTGACAAGTGCTTGGTATCTAACCATACATATACCAGCATATATGTGATTTCAAAGACCACCTATTATTCTGTACGTAACAAAGAGTATTCCACTTCGTCACATTTGACTCTCATAGCTGTATGTGAGATCACATAGCATTTGACACTCACCACAATTAACATGTCACTGTAGTTCAGTACTGTTTGAATGTCCTTTGTGTTAATTTATCTTCAAAGTGTTTATTGAGATTCTGAATGATGATAGGGACATACCAACTATGTCTTCTTAAGAAAGGCGTTGTGTGGATTTTGTTTTAATGAGTGTTTCGAATTTTGAGAAAAAGCGAGTCGGAGAGAGAGAAACAAAAAGGCAAATATGATAGAGAGTGCAAATAATAAAGGTGAATGCAAAAGACGTAAATTAACTGTAAGAGTAGTTGAAGTTCAAATGCACTAAAATAAATACCTGAACAATTTCCTGCTGACGAAAAGAAGCCAGTATTACATGCACAAACATATGATCCAGGCGTATTTAGACACGAGGAATTGGCAACTGCCAGACATCTATTCCTGTTCTGGCATTCGTCAATGTCTGTACTGCAGTTGGTGCCACTCCATCCAGTCTGACAAGTGCACGACCCATTGACCTTGTCACAGGTCAACGTGTTGGTCTGGTTACAGGAACAGACTGATGAACAGTTAGCACCAAACGTTCCTTCACGACACGCTGGTGGTAGCACCAAGAAAAACAAACACGAAAACAATCACGTGATTGGTTAGAATTGAATATACTTGTGTGCAGGAAATAAACTATTATGGTTATTTTTGCTTCTGAGGAAATAGCATTTCTAATTTTATTATAATTTTTTCAAATTTCGCCTATATTAATTTTCCTCTATTCAGAATTACAGAATACGTAAGAAAGAGGCAACTGATGTGTGGAAATATTTTGTTTCTTCTCAGTTTTGTGTCTTTCAAGAAAGACAACACATAAATGCAGACAATTATATGAGTTGTGTTAGTGTTTATGTACTGATCAAAACTCATACACAGATATGACCGTATTCCGATGGTAGAATAATCATTATACATTTGTTATTTATTAAGTTAATTAATAATAGTGTAATTATTCCGTTCACATATCTGCCAGACAGAAGACTTGAATCCTTTCTGACTTTGACAAGTGCTGGGTATCTAGCCATACACATACCAGCATCCATGTGATGTCAAAGACCACCTATTATTTTGTACGTAACAAAGAGTATTCCACTTCATCACATATGACTCTAATAGCTGTATGTGAGATCACATCTCTAAATGAGCAATTTACAAATGGACTTAATAACTGCTTCATTTCATGATGCTCATCTCTCTCCCGTTCAACACGTTAACAAGCAAAGCATCCAGTTAGTTCAAAAGTAACAACCTATTGATACATGTAACGTTTTTACCCTACTGAAAAGTATATAATTCAGTAATTCTAAAAATAGACATGACCAAAGTTAGTAATGAAAGTCAAAAGTAATCATTAGGGCAATGGTTACCTCAATCAATTATAATCGTCACAATAAATATTCGACTTAATATTATTCCATGATGGATAAAGTTGTTTGAACATATTTATGAGGTAATTACTGATTTCATGCTGCTAATAAGAGTTTGTAAGTAGACATCATGCATTGCATGTTAAGGATAATACATAGTGAAAGGATGGGTTTCTCCAAAACACATAACTATATGACAGCCTGGAGTAACATTATAGTTAAATGGAACCAATGTCATAACTTGCGATTTCTATAGTGAAAATTTCATTGAAATAGTAAGTAAGCCGCCGGATAAACGGCTTATCAAGTGGCGCTGAACAATTATAGGGGACAAGTAAGTAGTGATGCATCATAGCTGACCAATAATCTGATGCTGCCAATTATGACTGACCAATGACTAGCCAACCACAACTGACCAGTAGGAGTTAGGAAGTAAGTGACCTGTGAGATAAATTCTTTGTTTTTCATCACTGTTTCTCATCAGTTTTTCCTGTCAATTCCTGTCTTATGGCAGAACCAGAAGCTATTGATGAGTTATTTGACTGATGGAGTGTAGGAAATTAGACTTATTAATATTTTTCACGTACTTAGAACTATTGATTTTATGGTTTTGTAATTAGGGAGATTGTAATGTTGATCTATTGTTCCTAGTGGAATTGTTGATAGTGAATTTAGTTATGATTGTATTTATACCCATGTGGTATAAATGGAGCTAATGTTTTCATTGCAGAATAATGTAAGTTTTAGAATGCTATGGGAGAATTTGTGGATATGTGGAAACATTTTAGACAAGAATCTTACAATGTTACTCTGGTTTTTCAGAGTGAAAGCCTTTTGTTTGTTTTTTCTGTTATTCACTTTGAGTTATGGCTGCAGTGGTCGGGCAGTCCTCCTTCTTGACCTTGACATAAATTGGTATACCTGCCAGCAACAGGATTGCTGGAATTCGGCTGCAGTGGATGTTGTCAAGAACCAGTTTGGTGGAAGCTGAGTTTGCTTGGTCTTAAGAGATTTCACACAGAATTCCTGGAGCAGTTGGGTTAGGCATGCCTAGGATTAGGAATGAAAGTTAAAACCAGTGTTTAATGCGAGGCAAGTGAGCATGTGACATTGTTAAGCGGGCCGTGCGCAATGACAGGCTACGTCACAAGGGGTGAGGGTGGCTGCATGGAAGAGGTGGAATTGAATTTCATGCCTTTAGTGGTTGGAAGGCGGGTGCAGGAGCTTGGTGGTGGTAGCTAGCTGAGGAAGAGTGCTGAAGGATATTTTTTAATTTTTTAATTTTATATATATAATGACAGTCTACGTCACAAGGATATGTCCTGTGAAATTAACTGTTTAATTTCTTGCTATACTTCCGTGCTCTGAGTCTCTGATGAAAGGTGGTCTCTATTAAAACTGTTAGGAACTATCAATATGATTGTTTTATTACCATGATAGAGACTGGATAAAATGTTAGACAACATCTGAACATTTTCCTTTATTGATTAGTATATGTGTCTTTTTCAACTATATTCGTTGTATAATTTATTGATTGTTGATATAATAAAAAAATGTATTGTTGATTTTATCAGTATTTCTTATCCATAGTATTTAAATACTGTCTGGAGTAATAGTGGGTGGATGAGGGGGCTCTTTAATATAATTTAAAGATGGATCTAATTACTCCTTTAGTACCAAGTTTCACTTGCAGGAAAGAAATTATGTGCCAGTTGAACGTTTGTCTATATTTATGCGAGTAAAACTTAGAGTTCTAGAGTTCTGTAAACGCCAGTTTGTCCTGTTTGAATGTCCTTTGTGTTAATTTATCTTCAAAGTGTTTATTGAGATTCTGAGTGACGATAGGGACATACCAACAATGTATTCTTAAGAAAAGCGTTGTACGGATTTTGTTTTAATGAGTGTTTCGAATTTTGAGAAAATACGAGTCGGAGAGAGAGAAACAAAAAGGCAAATATGCAATCAGAAAGAGTGCAAATAATAAAGCTGAATGCAAAAGACATAAATTAACTGTAAGAGTAGTTGAAGTTCAAAATGCACTAAAATAAATACCTGAACAATTTCCTGCTGACGAAAAGAAGCCAGTATTACATACACATACATATAACCCTGGCCTATTTAGACAAGAGGAATTGGCAACTGCCAGACATATATTCCTGTTCTGGCACTCGTCAATGTCTGTACTGCAATTGGTGCCACTCCATCCAGTCTGACAAGTGCACGACCCATTGACCTTGTCACAGGTCAACGTGTTGGTCTGGTTACAGGAACAGACTGATGAACAGTTAGCACCATACCTTCCGGCAGGACACACTGGAGGCACTGTCAACAAGAGAATAAAATAGAACAATGGTCAAGAGACTGGCAAGGTCCAGTGAATTAAAATTAATTATTGAAGCCACTCTTGAGTGGAGTGTGACTGACTCCGGCACTGAGGAAAAGTAAGTATAAAGAGAACAGTGTAATCAGCATTCTCTGGAATGAAGAGATTCAGTGTGTTCTAGTATGTGTATGTGCTTGTACATAGACAGAGAGACAGAGAGACAGACAGACAGACAGACAGATAGATAGATCGATCGATAGATAGATAGATAGATAGATAGATAAATAGATAGATAGATAGATAGATAAATAGATAGACAGATAGACAGACAGACAGATAGAGAGAGAGAGAGTAAAGAATTATAATTTATCTTAATTAGAGCTAAACACATTTTGAAATTGATTGTAGTTGTATGCAAAGGACAAGTGTTAAGAAGCATAATTAATTTAATTTAATTTTTTTCTTTGAACCATATTTTGAATGTGTATATTTACTACTGTAAAAAATATAGATCAGACAGAAGAATCGCAATGGATAATAAAATAGAAAAATATTATTTTGATGCATTGTTGTTTAAAGCACAATGGCCTTTCCGTTTTTTATATTACGATACAGATGGATTGGTTTGAATGTTTGTCATTAAACCTGTACTAGGAGACGAATAGAAAACACCAAACAGACAGATAATCATTTAGATGCTAAAATATCTTGCCTAATTTAACTAATTCAATTTCAGAAATAAAATTAATTAAATAAATATAAACAGTCTCAAAGCTATCATAGAAAAAAATCACTACCAGCCTAAGTAATCAAACAGAAGAAAAGAAAGCCAGAAACAAGAGATCGACACAACTAGGGCAGTTCAACAACGATGCCTTCTACGCCTCAAAAAAAAAAAATTACTTCTATAACAACAAAAGTTGACTTAGCCACCAAGTACAACTATCCTTTGCCTAACCCCAAACCCCCACCCCAGCTCGAAATATGCGCAGGCCGAAAGCGCTTCTCATAATTAAGGCTGTTGGATGAAAATGGAAACAATACTTTTAACTTTGGTAAACATCACCTAAGTAAATAATTACCACTCTCTGAGATGTGAACAAAATGCACAGAAATAAAAGGGACGGTTGTCAGCGTAAATCATATTTACAAAAGAACATTATTTTTCGGAAGTATGATATCACAAACTCAATAGGAGGCTAAAGCTATTTATAGAACTGTCGAAAATAATGACCGAAGTTAAGAAAATAACCTGCTCGACAGAAAACTCTTCTCATGAAATCGAGCAGCAAAAACAGATACAACAAAAACTACAACAACACCACAACGCCAGGCAACACGAACATCAACAACAGAACAGGGACCCAAAAGTAAAAGACGGCGCACACCACAACACATAAAAAATTGACAACATCAAGAACAATAAACAACAGTAACCTTAGCAACAACAAGATTATTAAAGAGCAAGACAAATTCGAAATACAATGAATCATAAATAAATTCTGAAGTATGCATAAACATAGTGAAAAAGCAAAATGCCATTTTCAAATACTTTCTCATCCTAATTATATTTACACTAGAAATATATAAATGGATCCTGCGATATTGTATCGGAAATAAATCAAGACATATTCCAGATCCTCTGAAACTACACAGATAGTACAGGTATTCCCAAGAGGGATGCAGTACAAACACTACATGTATTCTCAAGAGGGATGCAGTACAAACACTACATGTATTCTCAAGAGGGATGCAGTACAAACACTACATGTATTCTCAGGAGGGATGTTGTATAAACACTGTGTCATATGATGGGGAATTTTCCCACATGTTTTTAATATAAATTTTCATAATTTGATCTGTAATTTTTAAATGAGATGTTATTTATGATTTGTATGATTTGGGAATGTTGCATAAAGTTTATTTATGAAGTGAAAGTCCAGAGTGGACAAGAGTGAAGGGGGAGATAAGCTGAGTGTGTACACGCAGAGTAGTAGCCACAGGGTAGGACTGTTGTTATCCCTGGCATCTAGTGTATAGACTTATAACATTATGTTTGTAGTCTTGGTTTTCATCTTGTTATGTGTTATTCAATTTTTATGCTGATATAATTGTGAACTTCTTTTCGTATAGTACACGTGTGCTGACAGAATGTAGGTTGGAAGGAGAGAGAAAATCATTAAATATTAATTAATTCTAGGTAGAACTTGAATTTGACTGAGTCAAGAGTGAGTCTAGGTAGACATGGCGGGGTTTCAAATGTAAGAAAAACAATGTAAAAATTCTATTCTTTACTCTTTGCAAACGACTCTTTGGGCAAGCATTAAGACTGGGTTCTGTACATGGAACTGAGAAGGCCCTTAGCTAGATAAGGTAAAGACTTCTCTGTATTGTGTGAGTGGCTAAGTTTTATTAGGTATGTTATTTGAAATATGTTTAACTTTTATTTCTTGCAGAGGTATATGCCGTAATACGTTTTTATTAATATAGTGACTTGCAGTACACTTAGTCTCTGCAATTACTTGTGCTTCAAGGATTTTAAAAAAAATTCAGTCTATCTTTATTCTGAAATCGATGATGTGGGCTTTGGGTGTCTGATTTTGATGTCATTCATGATATGTCCTATTGGGCCTCTACCAGTGTGACACAACTTGTGCCAGAGATTTGAAACTCATGGTGAACAGTGCAGCTTGAGCTTGATCTAACTATTCATGTCTATGATGAGAAACTAGAACAGATTGTATTCATTTTTCCTTTGAAATATTGTTAAACTTTTCTTTATATTAAATTTTTATTAATTGTTCAATCTCGCGTATCTGTTAGCCACCGTAACAGCTTTTGTTGTTATCATAACTTTTAGTGATAGTCTAATGATTACGTCATGTTTTATATCTATATATCTGTTGTATATTTATTTTATAATATCCTCTTCTTGGTTTCAATTACTGAGTTGGGGCCATGAGTCAAATTGATGGCGGCATACCAGCATATCAGAGTAACAGATGCAGATAAGCATATTTAACCAGTGGTCCATACTCTGCATCGGCACTTGTGGACATGTTTATTTTATTAATTAACTAATTGCTAATATTTGGTATAATTCATTATTACAACGTCACCCCAGAGTACAGCGGTGACATATTAATGTGGGCGTCGTCCGAGAGTGTTAAAAAAAAAAACCTTATAGACAAAAGTATTGCGTGCAATAAGGAAAGAAACGTTATTTAAATGTGAGCACGAAAAATGTGTTTGCTTTGATGATAACAAGTTTAGCGCACTGAAGTCACATTCCATTTTTCTTCCTTATTTTATTTGAATGCATTTTTGAATTTTTTGTTGCTGTAACATGTTTGCGCATTAAATAAATGATTTAGAAATTATGTGTTTACGAAACTGTATATTAATGTGTTTTATGCATTGAGTCTGCACGACTGTCATGTATTCAAAACGTCAGAGAAAGTACTTTGAATGAAACGTGAGTTAAGAGAAGTGGGTACTATCTTACACATGTCACGTGATATGAATGCATGACTGAATTGTGTGTTAAGAGAAGTGGGTACTATCTTACACATGTCACGTGATATGACTGAATTGTGTGTTAAGAGAAGTGGGTACTATCTTACACATGTCACGTGATATGACTGAATTGTGTGTTAAGAGAAGTGGGTACTATCTTACACATGTCAATTGATATGAATGCATGACTGAATTGTGTGTTAAGAGAAGTGGGTACTATCTTACATATGTCAAGTGATATGAATGCATGACTGAATTATGTGTTAGGCAAGTGAGTGGGGGGGGGGTTGCCCCGATATTTTGCTATTTGTATACGCATGCTGATGACCTGCTTTCATGAGTGAGAAAAAAGAGTTCGAATGCATTACGTGTTAAAGAAGTGGCTAGTATCATACACATGTCCATAATTTGCCTTTATTATATTTACGCTTTTGATAAGTGTTCATGAGTAAGAGATAATACTTTTAATACATGCCTGGATTACGTGTTAGTACTTTGGCTTTGAAATTGAAATTGATTATAGTGTGTGCGTGTGTGTGAGTGAGTGAGTGAGTGTGTGTGATGGTGCTGTATACAAAATTGTTATTATCTTCTGGAAAGCCATCAGGGTTATTGTAATAGTACTTTGAATCTAAAGAAATGGAACAGACTTAACTTGATGAGTTAATCTGTAAAAAAAATAAATGGTGTGAGGAAGCGAGAGACTTGTTTAAACATAAGGGTAAGATATTTACAAGCATGTTCAAGAACAAAATAAAATATCTAGATAGAATTAATTTCTATGACATACACCTTGTTTGCTGGCTGCAAACAAATTCATTGCTTTACCTACTTCCGCATCATCTTGCATGGTTTTCATCCTTGGAAATAACTGACATTAAAAGACATATGGATATGCACATCCGGTCACACAATTTTCGTTTCTTTTGATTTCTTATGACAACAGTACTGTAATAACTTACCGGTAGTGCGGGTAGTTGTAATCTGAGCATAAAGGGAAGGCAAGAACAGCACCATGACGACCAGTAGTGACGTCGTGTATTTCGCTGTTAAAAAGAGATAGCATATTGGATATGTGTGTTTGTGTATGTGTGAGTGTTTATACATATTACATTTTCTCTCATGCACACATATACATATGGTGCGTGTCAAAGATGAAACTTCACCTCAGCTAGTGTTTAGTATGTATTTGGTGTGCTTTATGTGTAATAAAACTTTGGTGGGACTATGATTATCCCGAGAATCAAATTATTCAGCATATATTGTGGTGACAAAAAAGGTTTAGTAATTTGATGGACATGGAGCGAGGTAAAGACAAAATGTTATGTACGATGTAGCTGGAGTACATCAAAGTAGAAACATTTGATTACTCATACTATTGACTATCAAGGTAAGCACTTGGTAGGTGCAGCCAGCAATGAATTTGTAAGCACTTTTCTTCGTAGAGCAACTAACATGGTACACTGACAAGGCCAGTATTAATTTGTACACCAAGGTCAGTATTAATTTGTACACCAAGGCCAGTATTAATTTGTACACCAAGGCCAGTATTAATTTGTACATCAAGGCCAGTATTAATTTGTACACCAAGGCCAGTATTAATTTGTACACCAAGGCCAGTATTAATTTATACACCAAGGCCAGTATAAATTTGTACACCAAGGCCAGTATTAATTAGTACATCAAGGCCAGTATTCATTTGTACACCAAGGCCAGTATTAATTTGTACACCAATACCAGTATTAATTAGTACACCAGGGCCAGTATTAATTTGTACACCAAGGTCAATGTTTGTCAGATAATAAACCAACATCTATATATCCATCCATCTGCCCGTCCGTCAATCTACCAGCATGTCTATCTATCTATTTATCTATCTGTCTGTCTGTCTGTCTGCCTGTCTATCTATCTATCTATCCATCCACCCGTCCGTCAGTCAATCTACCTGCCTGTCTGTCTAACTATCTGTCCATCCATCTATCTCTCTGTTCATCCATCCATCCATTCATCCATTTCTGGTCGAAATAGATCAATAATTATGTATTACATAATATAAATCACAAAAAAAATTAAATGAACACTACCCTGTCCAAAAAAGAAACAAAAGCAAAACAACGTGTAAAATGCGCGACAATGAAATACAGACACACTACCTCCATGAAGAGCCTTCTTGTTTGTCTTGCTGTCTGCTTTCTTCAGCATAACAACTCGTCAGAAATAGCATACTCCGATTTACCTTACAATATCTAAAATCTTAGTTGCTGATATAAAATCGCTTCGAGAAGAGGAACAAAGTAAGTTATTAGCAGTTGCAGACTGTTCACCTTTACACGTTACACCTGTTCCTTTGGTTTGGATTGTGTGACACGATGGATTTTTCCTAAGCATGGGAGGGCGGGAGTATATTTGTGCTTGAGAAGTTGGCTCACAAATGGATCCACAGAAAGTAATATTTCGTTGCTGTTATCTAACCGTCGACTATTAACAGTGAACTAAATTCCTGTTTTACAGTTGAGCTCGCCTCCGTCCTTTTCCACACCCCACGCTTATTTCCATCAGTCGGCCTTAGAGCAAACAGTATTTTCCTCCTTTAATTTTCATTGTTGCTGCATTCACAACCTGCGCTCCACCATCCCTAGTGCACCTAGTTCCACAATAATGAGACTGCTCAAGAGCTCTACTGGACCACGTAAGTAAAGAAACCTTTGACCTTGCATACAAGTGCGAGCGTTCTCGTGTCAAATTTGGTGTTGATTTTAGAAACGCCCTGCTCAGTAGTCGTAGTAGTCGCTGCATCCTTTTGATCATCGTGAGTTTGCCGCATCTGATGAATTGTCTCACTTTACTTCCGCGCATGTCTCCTGGTGCACAACAGGGTGACTGCCATTATATGTCAATGATTTCTTTGTTGCCATTAGCCGTTAATGATTTCTTTGTTGCCATTAGCCGTTAATGATTTCTTTGTTGCCATTAGCCGTTAATGATTTCTTTGTTGCCAGTAGCCGTCAAAGATTTCTTTGTTGCCAGTAGCCGTCAAAGATTTCTTTGTTGCCATTATCTTTCAATGATTTCTTTGTTGCCAGTAGCCGTCAAAGATTTATTTGTTGCCATTAGCCGTCAAAGATTTTTCTACTCTACTTCTGTATTTATACCTTGTCTATACATCTAAAATCATTACTACTGTGTGGGCTGCGAGTTTGGTTTCCTATTTAAATTAAAGTACACTAAGTGATGCTTCGAATAATATTATTTCCTATTTAAAACAAATAGATAAACTTAGCAACGAAAGGCGATAACTAAGGTCTAAAATCACTCTAATCTAACCATGGGATTAGAAAATCATTTCATTAAGTGAGCTGACTGCAGACGAGGATGTCATTCATATTTTACTGGAGACTGCGCCGTTTTATGTGTGTGTGTGTATATGTTTGTATGTATATATATGTGTGTGTGTGTGTGTGTGTGTGTGTGTGTGTGTGCATGCACATAGGTATTTATTATATTTGTTCAAAATGTTTACCGAAATTAGTACGTATGAATTGAAACATGTAGTGGTAGAGAAATTAATCATATTTCTAACATTTACTTTTAAAATCGCAGCACAGCACTTTGATATTCTTGGAAAGTTAACAAGCCACGTTGGTAAACCAGAATCATACGCTGTAGAACGCGTTTATTTCACATACTTCGTAGAGTCCAGAATAATCCAGTATCAGTTAACCAGTGACTCGCTCAGTGAACTTTGACATTTATTTTACATACTTCCTAGAGTCCAGAATAATCCAGTATCAGTTATATATAACCAGTGACACGCCAAGTGAACTTTGACATTTGCATAAATGTATCTTTCTCACTGCACGTACGTTTATTTCGAAGAGAAGCCTCAAGATCTGAGTCAGAACAAAACTAATCGAAACATTTTGACAGTTAATGACAATATGTGTCTGCGTACTTTCTGTTTCTATTACAATTTTCAGTCTGTGAAAGCAGAAATTATCGACGTAACGATAGTGTCATATAGCAAACATTGTGTTAGTCACTTGATTGCCATTCGTGTTGGTTGTTATATTTAAAGGCTTTATTATAATTCGTAACTGTTTTCAAATTATTTAAGAGTTGACGGTGAAATAACAGACACACACACGTATAATGCACTGAACAGCGATCTTAACTCTACGGATCTTTAGAAACTTCATCAAGATTCGAATGATGCGGTCAGACCTAGGGAAATCATCAAAGTAGGTTGACACAAAACAAAATTGCGGGGTTTTTTTTGTTTTGTTTGGGGGGGGGGGCTGTTTTATTGTTTATTTGTTAAGGCCTAGTGCTGTCAACAAAGAAAGGGGAGATAAACAAAAGTGACGCCACACGCTTGTCTCTATATTTGTTTTTTCTCCTTACCTTGTTAGATAGAACCCTTGAAATAATTTTCAGGTGCTAGAAAAACCCTGCAAAAGTTCTTTATATAACAATTAATGGAGACTAATGCCATTATTATTATATTTATAATTCCTTATTTAAACGATATGTTCTGAGTTATTCTAATAATGTGCCGGAAAGAGTGTTCTCTCACACCAGAAGCCGCAATAGACCTTTCATCTTCACTATGTTCTCAGTCTTGGGCTGCTTCTGGGGGAGCCCAACAGCCTCGCTGAGGTGGAGGGCTGGCGGAAGTGGGTGAAACAGGTCGCACCTAGTTTGGCGTACACCTTCAACCGCCCTCTGTCGCTGTGGGAGTAGGGGCCGAAGCCTCTATGCCGGAAAGAAAATTAGAAAGGCTCTTGTTTTAAGGAGCAGACTACAAAACGTGTGGTGATTGGCTAGTATTTAAAATTGATTGTGAGTGTGCGTGCATACGAAATCTTAGATTAAAGGCAATGCTTCTGTCTTTGAAAGCGAGAATGTGTTTGGTATATTTATCATGCTTACAATTATCCATTTTGGTAATCACCAGAAGGAAATATTTGGGTAGAAATATAAACTTTCTTCTCTCGTTTGTGTGTGTTTAACGTTTTTCACCGTCATATTTGAAAGTACTATGTGCGCACTTGGAATTGTGGTTCACGTATGCCCCATACGGTCACGTGACATTTAAACAAAACACAATGGACATACATATTATTGGTTTAGTTTACTACAACTTCATAATAGATTACATGCACATGAATCTTTCTAAACAGTTTCAAAAATTAACTTTTCATTGTAGGTCAACATTTTAACACGGCGACTTCGTTAACAAAGTAAAAATGTTTAAGGACATGTATGGAACAGTCTCAGCATCATATGCTTCATTAGTAGCGAGAACACTGTGTTTGTACTCATACCTACTTCATGAACAGTCTCACTTCATTAGTAGCGAGAACGCTGTGTTTGTACTCATACCTACTTCATGAACAGTCTCACTTCATTAGTAGCGAGAGATCTGTGTTTGTACTCATATCTACTTCATGAACAGACTCACTTCATTAGTAGCGAGAAATCTGTGTTTGTACTCATATCTACTTCATGAACAGACTCACTTCATTAGTAGCGAGAAATCTGTGTTTGTACTCATATCTACTTCATGAAGAGTCTCACTTCATTAGTAGCGAGAGATCTGTGTTTGTACTCATATCTACTTCATGAACAGACTCACTTCATTAGTAGCGAGAAATCTGTGTTTGTACTCATATCTACTTCATGAACAGACTCACTTCATTAGTAGCGAGAGATCTGTGTTTGTACTCATATCTACTTCATGAACAGACTCACTTCATTAGTAGCGAGAAATCTGTGTTTGTATTCATACCTAGCATAGGTACTGGAAATGGTGCCTGCATATTGTGTGTTTCAACCTAGTCTCTGTCTTAATAACACCATCTCGCTCTTTTCCACACAGCACTTATTTGTGTGTGTGTGTGTGTGTGTGTGTGTGTGTGTGTGTGTGTGTATGTGTGTGTGTATGTGTGTATGTATATATCATGCTTCGGCCAAGTGAGGTACACTTTGTATTGTCTCCAGCATCAGAGAGTGGTCTTGATCTTTCATCATACTTTTGAGTTTCTTGTATCTGGATGCATCGGTTAATATGCAACACGGCAAACGTACTTCTCATGACCACGCATCATTATGCATAGTTAATTTTACTAACATTCATCATACCTTGAGATGTAAGAATATCATTTCTCCTTCTTATTTCGACTTCTCTTTCTCTCACACAGACACACTCTCTCACTCTCACACTTTCACCCTCTCACTCTTTCATAGACAATCGTTCATATACACACGCACACATAGCCATACGCTCACTCAAACACTCGCATGCACTAGCACACACACTTTCATACTCTCTCACTCACTAAAATTTTCTCTCTTTCTCTCACTCACTCAAAGCATTCACTCACAAGCAACCTCTTCCATTCACTGCCTCATTCTGGCCCTAACTCTCTCTCTCTCACACACTTCCTATCACACATTCACGCTTGTGCACTGCATCACACTGCATTCACACATTCATACACATTTCTCTCACTCTCACTTTCACAATCATTATGTCAATTCTCTCTCTCCCACACTCATTCACTCTCTCATCCCATCACACTGGCTCACACACTCACAAAAACGCTCTCTCTCTCTCACACACACACACACACACTTTCTTAATTTTTATTCAGTAATATAATGTCCACGATAACTTTTTAAAAATCTGATAGATTTAATGCTGTAAATTTATCTTTATTATTTAAACATCAGTTAAATTAAGGGATAACTATTACAAAATCCAATGCACGCCAATGCTATTCATTACAAACAGACATTCCTGTGTCTTGCTTTAGTTCAATCTACTCTCCGACACAATCCTTCTTCATTGTCTTAACTTGGGATGGCGGCAGCTTCCGGCCTGGGGCGATTTCGCTGCCTGGCGCTAAATGCGCTATTGGAAGGTTTCTGATGTGGATGGACAAAATGGAGTGGAGCGTGGTTGATAGAAAAGTTGAAAGGATAACAATATTAGATAGGAGTGGAGGAAAGCCAACTCTTGCTGCTTGTTATTTTACTTTTGAGTCATGCAAACCAAAGTGAGTGCTTTCATTTTCAAGGTCTGGTGGTACTTGTTGAATCCTATTTTGTATCTCCCCTCCCCCCTCCATTCTCTAACTTATTTCCATTGGACCGTTTGATATTTATTTTATCTCTAATAGCTATAAGTTTAAGAATTTTAGGTTTACATTTTGTGCTTGTTTTAAATTTGCTGTGATATTTTAACTGGTTAATTTTGGTATTTAGTGGTCCTCCCAATCATTATTTACTATAGGTAGTTTTGGGGGAAACCCTGGGCGTGGTGGGGCGGTAGGGACCATCACCGTAAGGCACAGATGGAATGTAATAAAGAACAAACCTCTTGGATGCAAGGGGCTAGTACTGAAAAATATTTATAGACAACACCAAGAATTCAAACACCACTTAGTCCTTCGATTCATAACACTGGAGACACACACTTCACACACACACACACACACACACACACACACACACACACACACACACACACACACACACACACACACACACACATAGGTCCAGTCCAGGGGCGATGGGAATCATTGGTTCATAACCCGACACTAGCTTCCAACTCATTTCCCGGGTGAGTTCCTGGATAGGTGGCAGACTGCCAGCACAGAGATGATCCATATTTCCATGACCAAGATGTCAAATGATTTTAAATTAGTGACGATCAATACGAACTCTATGGATGTCTATGTGTTCTTCACAAAGGAATATCATTCTATGTCCAAATAGTCCAAATAATATCTTGTCTGAAGGCTTCTCATGCATGCACGAGTATAGGTATGCCTTATCTGTCGGATAGTGTAGGAACTCGCTAGTCGATTTCAATAGTGCTTTCTGTTCAAAGTTAACACTATGCCTGCAGGCTATGGTCTCACTGTATTGCGAAATGTTATATATTCACAGTTGCGTATGTATGTGTGTCTTTGTTTGAATATTGAATTAAATCATTATCATAACTATAATTTAATTGCTTTCGGATACATTTTCATTTAAAATATTTTTTCAGGTCTTCCTATAGAAGACAGTGTAACCCGATCTTTCTTGTTCTTAACTGAAGCCGTAACATAAAAATCCAATCAAAACAATGGACCTATCAATAAACAACAAGTTATATACTAAACTGTTATAGGCCGATTAACCTAAAGGTGAAGTGTAAGTTTCCTTGAGATTTCCTGAGGTGTTTTTGTTCTACCTACTCCCACCCTCTCTAATTTTATTTTTTAAATTATAGTTTATCTGACATTATGTTCTTCAGTCGTGATAGGTTGTCTCATGTATAGCTGACTGGGCGCAAATCACCTTGCCCAGAGGTTTCTGCTCTTGACAAACCTGATGTTCTTTGTGCAGAGCTCCTATTGGTGTTCATAGACGGGTCACTCGGAATGGAAGGTAATGGTCGGTCTTTGCAATTGTCATTTGCATTCAAACCTGTACATTATTATTTCAAAAGATGTTAAATTGCATTTTATTAATTTATTAACTTTTATAACGCAATTCTAAAAATCATTTCGTCCTTTATTTTCTCCCTTTCGTTTTTATTGGGGTGTGGTACTTTATAGACATAACGAAGCACGGAAGAGATTTTCTTGAAAATTATTCAAAGGGAATTTAATTTTATAAAAAAGTCAATGGAAAATAGTACATGATCTAAAACTCTAAATGAATAGAAAGATATATTGTAGATATGTGTGAATTTCTAAAGCGCAGAAACACTGCTACCTCTGAATTAAACATGACAAATATAAAAGTTAGAAACAGATATACCTGTAAAAGAATAAAACTTCATGAATAAAATTGATGAAATTGTATTTAACGCCATTTGAGGAGAGATCTTTCATAACATGTCGTCAACGACTGGGTTTCTATCTGTCATTCTGAGGAGACTGAAATTGCCCCAAACAACTGGGTTTCTATCTGTCAATCTGAAGGGAATGAAATTGCCCCAAACCGACATTTTATGCCTTCCAGAAACAAAAAGTGCACGAATCCTTAAATCCTCCACAGAATTTTGGGATTTGTAAATAATTATGGATATTTGAAAATAAGAAACATTAATCTGCAAAATGATTTTAGGCATATTTTGTTCCACTAAAGTGTGATACAGTCGGATATCATTAAAAGTAGATAAGTGTTAAAAATCCGCACTTGCTCTTTTCATTTGGACGTTACACATCCGCTTTCGTAATGGGAGGTAAGTCGAATAAATTTATATCTATCTATAATTATATAACTGTGTGTGTGTGTGTGTGTGTGTGTGTGTGTGCGTGCGTGCGTATGAGCCTGATATAAAATAGCTAATTGCGAGTAATTACCAGATATTTAAGGAATTAATTATGAGTAATGCTACTGTGTTCTATTTGTAATAGTTTAAAATCTATTTTTAGAATTCTTTAGCAATTAGCGTACCTCTGCCTGTCGATCTAAGGGGGGCCTCATATATTTCATTTTCTTCAGTCCTGTGATGGTAGTGTTGAGCAATTGTATATATTGGGATCAGTGTGTCGGTCTTGGGTCTTTCGTACTCAGAGTTGTTATCAAAGTTGTTCCCGTCGTACTCAGGGTTGTTATCAGGGTTGTTCCCGTCTAGTGTTCGTTGACCTAATGTGAACGAAATTTATGTCAGCGTTTGACTTTGGTAAATGGTAGAAATAAGAATTTATCTCTTAAATAAAGCACCAAGCCAAACAATTGCCATGAATAAATTAAAAACTCATTTATCACTTCACACATACAATAAGTAAATAAGTATACAAGACCCACAAGCAATGATGACATTGATAAAAAGGAAAATGATGACGGTTTGATACTATGTTACAAGTCTGATAAAATCCGTGTCATGACTTCTTGACCCACTTGCTGTTTTCAAAAATTAAACTTTGAAACTTCCTTTGTTAAAGTTCTCCCATGATACATCAGTATCGAGAAGCTTCTAGCAAAGAGGTCAGGACGTTATGTAACTTTAGGCCATTGTCTAGATTCTCGAACCAACTACATACCACGTGACCCGTCACGTGACGCGCTTTATGCATTTTTAATAAATACAGACACGCACTCCAAAATTGTCACTCCGATCCAGAAAACGGCGACCGTCGTACCGTCGCATATTCGTGAGTCGATAGAGGAACCCGACGCTATTTTGCTCTGAAGGTAACACTTCGACTTCTCGCAAAGGTACTGCATTTATTTAATTGTATCTTGCATTTTGAACCATGTATGTAATTTTGTGCTATTCATTGCTACTTTAGCTTCGCTTGTAAATGACAAAACCTATAAGTTATTGTATATAAGTTATTGTAACTCTTTTCCATTGTAACTTTAATTTATATAACTTTAAATTCACTAGTGCCAGAAGCACCTGTGCACGACATGAATTTCCTATGTAATTCAAATTATTGCGTGTAATTTTAATGTTAAATTGTGAAGCGCTTTGCTTGATTTGAATTGTTCCTTTGTATGAACTCTAAATTTTAACGTTGTAAATATTTGGTAATTCATACGTCATGTACTGTTAAATGTAACATACGTGAAATCATTTATATTTTCGAATCTAAATTGTAAACGATGCGTTAGTCGAATTTCTAACTCAAAGCATTTAAATACGAATCGTGCTTAGGTTGGGCGAACCTTAAACACAGAACGATTATGAGAACATTCTTGTTTTCAGGTCGGTTCTTGGTTCCTAGTTTCGATGCCTAGTTCCGAACTCCCAGAGTCGAGTTCTACTCCAATTACAGTCCTACTGCCATTGTTGGAAAGGTGCTGACGAGCAGGTCTGCACATCCTTTGTCTACACTTACATTCTTCGTCCGGCGTGATAACTGAGAGACAGTTTCCGTTTTTGCTGTGTGCATTTGCTGGCGAACGATTAAGTGAGGTGGACCGGTTTGGACTGGATCAGGAACCCATGTGGTATCAATCAAAAGTTAAGTAATAACTGGTGGATCAAAAATCACAAGGAACATTTCTTGGCATATTTCTCAAAGAACATTGACAAGCATTATTTAATTGCCGAGTAGAATTAGACTTCGAGCTCGTGTATTGATTATCTTGTTAATTGTTAAAACTTATTAAATCTTATTTTTAAATTGTTAAACCTTTTCGTAGTACATTTTTATGCATAATAGACCTAAAATTACATGGTTTGGATGGGGGCGATTGAGCTGAATGACGTAATGAATGCATATTAATTAAGAGGAATTTAACGACTCCAAGCCAGCTTTTGTACGCAAGTTGTCAGTTCGTAAATCTGTCGTCTTCACTACAAAGACGCATTTTTAATGTCAGTCGAATGATAATTTGGGCAACCAGTCTGTGTAAGATAGGGAGAAGGAGTTAATTTAATCTAAACACATTTAAGTCCTTAAAATCTTATGCAGGGTCTATAAAGAAATACTGGAAACGTAACATACTACAACTTTGAAGACGAGGACCCGGTTGATAAAGACAATGACCAAACTAATGTTATGTAAGGAACATCAATATATATTTACAGACTTAACAAATTACTATGAAATTCATTGTAAATATAAATTAAATATTCATATGTAATGCAACTACAACAACAATTAGGGTTATGACTGCAACGATTACTACAATAATAACAAACTTCTTTTAACACAACATTGTTAATACCCTACGTGTAAACAATGCAATAGTATTGTAAGTTACAATCGAAGGAAATTTATATTCCAATTGTATTTTCTATCAAAAGGAATTAGTTCAGTTTACATTTAAATAATAAAAAGAATTAATTAAGTTTGCATTGAAAATGCGTTTTCTAAAAGAGGGGATTAATTAAGTTTACATTTAAAGTGTATTTCCTAATAAAGCGATTAATAAAGTTTACATTTAAAGTGTATTTTCTAATAAAGGGGATTAATGAAGTTTACATTTAAAGTGTCTTTTTCTAACAAAGGGAATTAACTATGCTGAGATTTCGGCAAGATGCCAGTCGCCAGGTACAGACCTCTTCTAGACCGACAACCTGCGCACAGGATGCAGATTATACACAAGACAGTCACGCCACAAGCAGCTATCCCCGTGATGATTGGAATAATGTCAGGCATCCCCCATGGATAGCGGATCTGCAAACGGAACCACATCAACATGCAAATGTCAGTACGTCCATGTGTAACGCTATTGCAAAATATATTTCAAACAATAATATGTACGCTAACAGCATCACAACATGCTGCAGCATAATTTTTCTCAGTGCTGCATGAATTGTCGCTGAGGGGCAGACGTAGTGTTATTGAAGTTTGGATCCATTTAGCCGCAAATTGTGACTGCAGCAAAGTTTGGATCCATTTAGCCGTAATATCGTGACTGCAGCAAAGTTTGGATCCATTTAGTCGTAAATCGTGACTGCAGCAAAGTTTAAAGGTTAAAAATAAAGTATGCTAAGACTTGTTTTATTAGGGTAGGATTACGGTTCGAGATGAGCTGGGAAGATAGCGAGGAGAAGAGGACTAAATTTTACTATGGATTTCTTCGTTTTATGTCACTACAGTGTCATAATGCTCCATCTCAGGTCCAGAGGTGTGTCATAACGTTCCGCCTTTGCTCGAGGAGTTTGTCAAAATGTTCCATCTCCGAGAACAAGGTGTATGTCATACCATTCCACCCCTGCTTTAGGAGCCTGTCATAATGCTGCAATTCTGCACACGATATGTGTCATAATGTTCCACTTTTTAAGAGAAGCCTGTCATAATGCTCCATCTCAGGTCAAGAGGTGTGTCAAAACGTTCCATCTCTGCTCTGGAATTATGAATTATAGTTAATGTGAATCTGATTAAAGTAAGATAATAATGAACTTAACAAAATTTTAAAAACAGACCATTTGATTCAAGACAAAACGGAAAAACGAGCATTTGATTGAGGACTTATGTCTTTGAACTTTGCATATTTTATTTCATTAATAGTCTTGCATGTATTTAACTTCTATTATTATTAGATGAGAGGTGTTTTTGAGTGACTAATAATTCTTAGTAAACTGAGGCGTTATCCTAACTGAAATGAGCTGCGGACTTCCCGAAGTTAATACGTTTTATTGACTTGTCTCTGTACTTTTCCATAGTGTTTTCTGTGTAGTTATACCGTTTACCTCACTGTTAGAGTGAATAATAATTATAATCAACCATTACTGCATTCATTTTATTTTCAGAACATGTCTATGTATTTCCTGTAATCTGTGACAGATCCTCATGTGTCTTTGAGGATTTTTTTTCTTATTAAATATTTCCTGGACAAGATTGATATCTTCCTACGTCATTGTTCTCTGTATCTGTGACGTCATGGACTCGTAAATACGGGATGAGGGTAAAGTAGAAGTACTTGGGAAGATATTTCCATTTAGTTAAGAGCTAGCTTTTAACTCGGGGATTTACGTGTGTAATATTTATTGTTTTAATTAATATCGTAATATAACATAAACGCATCGGGAATGACTAGTAACCTCCAGGTTTAAGACACAGTTTATATGTGTATCGCATGCGTGTTCATGTAAATGCCTGTCAGCAAGACGTAATCTGATACTTATTTCTTTTGTGTGAAATATAATGTGTTTCATGTTTGTGAACTCCAGTTTATGTCCGAATATTTGTCTGCATCCTGACTGACTGACATACAAATATTCTAAAACGAAAGAATGTGCACGTAAAGTAAGTGAGTATGTATTTGATAGAAACTTGGGCAAAGACAGGTATTTAAATAAGGCTCGAGCCGCCCCCTTTGAGTTATCATTCAACCATTTCTCATACTTTGAACCGTGAACATTCCTAAGCAGTAACTTAACTGTTGAACGTTATAAAACTTAGCAAAGACAGTTCATATATTAGCATTTCTTTTCTTCTTTCTTTCCACACCCTGAAAGTTGAAATAAATTACTATAAACTCACATTTGTATACAGAAAACCTTGTACAGTACCTTCGGATTTACGTTCTTTGTTATTCCCAAGCGAAGTCTTTATACTTCCTTATTCAAGGCCTCCCAGTGCCCTGTGCAGTCCTCTATTTCAAACTTACTTTCTAATGTCTGGGATGGTGTGAATGGAACTTTAGTTTGTTTTGCTTTTATTTTTGTCGTTAGCTAACTATTCCGGTCTAGGCCAATGTACGAGGATGCTGGTAGAACCGTTTGAACATTCTGCATTGCACTGGGATGCGCTAATGTTTTGCTAATTCGACTGAAACGTGCGTTATCGAAACAAGTCGTGCTTGACTGGATACGATATATAGAAATGTGAGTAGACAGGTAAGAATTATAAAGGGCACAGTAGAGAGATACTTCCGTCTTGGTGAATAGTAAACGATATGTAAAAGATTAGTAAACGATATGAAACCGCTTTATTTAGCAGCAACACCGCTAACTTAGGAAAGCGAGTTTCTTGAAAATTATTGACGATTCATTCATGTAAAAAGACGGCTTGGGGAGATAACTGTAGCGTCCACTCATGCAGTACAAGAAAAACAGTGAGTTATTTCTGGGGTCTCCATGGAGTGACGTCATTGCTCGCATAATAATGCAGTGATAAGTTGATCTCTGACGACCGGTAACCACGAATCTAAGTATACCTGTAAATGTCGCCTGCTCTGTACACGTTTCTGCTACCTTTTAAATGGTATCTGCTACCTATAAGTATTGTCGCACACCTACGTATGCTTGTTATTACCTATGAGGGCTTTTCCGCCTCCATTATGTGTTTTCTGCTTTATAAAAGTATTGTCTATCCTATGAATGGGGAATTTTCTCATATAAAAGTACTGTCTCTCATATATATGAAGGAGAATTGTCCCTCATAAAAGTATTGTCTATCCTATGAAGGTGAATTTTCTCTAAAAGTACTCTCTCATATATGAAGGAGAATTGTCCCTCATTAAAAGTATTGTCTGTCCTATGAAGGAGAATTTTCCCCACATATTTTTAATATAAATTTTCATATTTTGTTCTATAATTTTTTTAATGAGATGCTACTTGTGATTTGTATGATGTATAAAGTTTATTTCTGAAGCCAATGTCCAGAATGGACAGGGGTGGAGATAAACTGAGTGAGTACGCACAAAGTAGTAGCCGAGGGATAAGACTATTATTATTGTTCATGAGAATACTAGATCCCTGGCATCTAAGCAGTAGGGGTTTGGCTTATAACATTAGATCTACAGTCTTTGTTTTGATCTGGTTGTGTGTTATGCAACTTTTAGGCTGATACAATTGTGAACTTGTTTATGGATGGGTGACCAGTGTTGACAGAATGTGAGTTGGAAGATGCTAGAAAGTCATAAATGTTAATTAGCTCTAGGCTGAGGAAGTTATACATGCTAATTAGCTTTAGGTGGATTCTTAAATTTGATTGAGTTAAAGTGTTAGTCTAGGTAGAGATGGGTGTGGTTTCAAATCTAAAATAAAACAGGGTGGAAATTCTATGCTTTTCTCTTTGCAAACGACTCTTTGGGCGAACGTTAAGACTGAGTCCCTCCCTATAATTTTGGGCTGTACATGAAACAAAGAACACCCTTGGTTCGATAATGTAAAGACGTCTGTGTATTGTGTGAATGGTTTTGTTTCATTAGGAACGTCAAACTTTTTGAAACATGTTGAACTTTAATTTGTTGCAGTGGTATATGCCAAAATAAGTATATATTAATGTAGTAATTTGCAATACACTTAGACTTTGCAATTACATGCATTTCAGTTCAGTTCTATCTTTATTCTTAAATCTATGATGTGGCCTTTGGGTGCCTTTTCGTTTTATTCATGGTGTGCCCTAGTGAGCACCTACCAGCATGATGTAGCTTGTGCATCACAAACTGAAGCTAACTTGCTTTGGCAATGACTCCCAAAATTAACTGTTTAGTTTGATTTGCCTTATGATGAGAAAATGGGACAATATATTTCGCTTATTCTTTATATATATATTTGTTAAACTTTACTTTTAATTAATTTTTTTATTAATTGTTTAGACTTGCATATCAGTTAGTATAATGTTACTTCTTTGTTTCTTAGCATCAATTGTAGCAATACTCCATTATTATATCTTGTTCTCTCTCTTTCTATTTAATATTTTATAAAATATATTTCTTGGTATAAATTACTTAAATCACTGAGTGAGGAGCCATGAGTGTGTGTGCTACAAAACTTGTGCGCGGAATTTTGAAACTGCCTAGGGACAGCTGAGCTGTGCGGCCGCGCATCTTAGAGGAAACATTGCCTAGGAATATTTTCTTTGTCCTGGGATTATTTTCTTTGTTTGGCTTTATTTGGGATTATTGTCTCGTACTTCTGTTTTCTGACTTTTTTCTTTCTTATAACTTGGGATTATTTTTATTTGACATGTTCTTGAATCTTGGAATTATCTTTTTGTATTATTTTCTTATATCTTTTAACTATTTCCCTTCACTTTTTTCTATTTTCTTTATTTCGATACTGTTTCCTATTCTCTTGGAACCATTTTCTTTTATCTTGAACTAGATTATTTTATTTGGAACTGTTACTATTGTCTTATGCATTTAAGTCTTTCCAGTCAACGATTTTCCATCGCATAAGACGAGTGTATGTGTTTTGTTTGGGCTTCCTATTGAAATAGGTATTGTAACGAAAATTTCACTGATTATAAACATTTTGAAACCCATTTGCCTCTTGATGGATTAAATATTTCTATGAACCAAATATTTTCACAACTTGTGCATTCCTTATGGATTAAATATTTTCACAACCCGCGTGTGTTTATACCTGAAGAATTAAATGTTTCAATGGATTAAATATTTTCACAACATATGTATGTATTCTTGATGGATTAAATATTTTCATGACGTGTGTATTTCTAATGGAATAAATTTTGCACTGGATTACATATTTTTACAACCTGTGTATTCCTGATGCAGATTAATCAAGGTAAGGAATATTTTCATGATCTATGGACCTTTCCTTTCGACTTGGAACTATTTTCTTTTATCTTGAACTATTGCATTTATCCCTTGCTACTTTCCCTTTTTTCTTGGTACTATTTTCTTTTGTCTTAGTACTATTTTCTTTTACCTTGAACTGTTGGTACCCCCCTAAATACGGATATCTAGGACGGACAACAATTTGAGGACGTCACTTCCGGCAACTCGTATTGAGTTGTTGTGATTTTTCCACAGTGGGCCCACACACAGGATTTTATTTCCCAGTTTATCATAACTCGGGATTTATCTGTCATATGTTCACCGGTCATCTGGCTGAGACCTCGTACTCAAGCATTTGCATTCAACTACCGGGTCGTTCATGGTAATGGCTGCTGCTTTGTGCCTGTCTGCCGACAGAGTCAAACACCATCAACAGTTCTCCCCAGGGTTCTTGCATTAAACTGAGGGGGATGGGTTGTATGAAGAAATGATATTTTTCAACCATACACTCATCTGGTCTTCACCAATGTTTGCTTCACACTTTTCAGTGTGAAGGATTTCCTTTGTTGTTCAGCAAGGGAGAGCAATTGGGTTATCACCCTTTGTGATGCAGTCCACTAGTCAGTGCTAGCCTCAACAATTTTGCCTACATTTATGTGCATTGTTTCATTCTTTAGCAGGCCCATGTATCTACCCATAACTTCCGTGTTATGCCAGATGTCGGCAACTGTGTAACTGTGTTTTTATTTGCCAGTGTGTTGGGCAGGTGTGACCAGGTTTTTCATTGTTCATGCAGACTTGTGTTCATGCAGGTGTATTTCAGCATTTGGCTCTTAACATTTGTGAGTAGTAACATTAGATAGTGATGCATTCATTTAGGTAGTTTATTATAGATTATTAATTATTTAGAATTTTATTATTATTACTGACTATAAGGGTTTTCACCCTGAACACTTTTGTTGAATATTTAAGTTTTGTAAATTATTTTATTGAGATAATCTTTGCAGTCTTCACTGATATTTTGAATTTATTACATATTATCTGTGTTGGGTCTTCGCCCACATATTTGTAATATTAAATTTTATTAACATATGATAATATTTGCAGTTTTTACTGCTGTTGTGATTAATCTTTATTTGTATTGGGTTTCACCCATATAATTGTGCCACCCTTATTTTTTCAGTGGTTATAGCAGTCTTCACTGCAATTCAGTGAAGACTGTTGTTGATTGTTGCTAATTTTATTTTCTGTTATTTATCATTTTCATTGCTCTTGTTCCTCCCCCCTTCCCAATGTTATGTATGGACGATTCTGAATGAATGACTAACAGCTGTATGGGAGTTAGCCCCTTTTTAGAATAAATTTCTCTTAACTTTTTCAAGAGTTGGACTTGATTCAAGAGTTGGACTCATTGTGAGAAAGTGCATTGGTTTGGTAGATTGTTCGTTCCATTCATCCTTCAGTTTACATTTATAACCTCATACTCACACTCACCACCGACTTTTACACTTTACCCCACATTTACAGAATAAAGTATTCCTCCATCCGAACAAGAATATCGTGGTCTGTATGTGAGAGTAGTTATTTTTTTTTTACATCTTGCCGCTCGGTTTGTTGTGGCATCGCAGCTGATCCGAGCCCCCACCCATCCAGGAGGAGAGGCAAGCCCAGTACCGCAACATTCTTGATGACCCTGATGTGATATCTAGGGTAAGATTTGTGTGGTGTGAGTGCATCATTTCCTTTTCTTCTTTCCTTTTATCATCACCATTGGTATTGCATTTGCATTCTGATTTTATGCTGTGATTTTTGTGTGTCATTTTTTGTTTGTTATTGATTGTGTGCAGTTAGGATTCTGACTTTTTTCTGTACACGTATTAGGCAATCTCAGACTTTTTTTGATTGACTGGTGTTGTTGTTAGGACTGTGACATTACGATGGCTTTGTGAGTTAAGGCTCGAAGGGGAGATGAGAGAGAGGGGAAGAGACTTGGGTTGACAGGGGATGACTTAACATAACAAGTGAATAATGAGCTGGAAAGGGAGGCAGAACTAGAGGAGAAGAGACTGTTAGGGTTAGAAATAGAAGTCTAGAAATGGAGCTAGAGGGGTTGGGTGCAGGGAATATTTTAGAGTTGGAAAAGAGCAGAATAGACTCAGAAGACAGAGAGAAAAACAGATGGATTACCCTAGAGGTAGTGAAGATGAAGACAAAGAGGGAGGAGATGAAGGCAAAGACTGCCTTAGAATACAGAGGATGAGGACAGAGACAGAGTTGTCGAGATAGGCTGCAGACAGAGTAGACAAGACAAGGATAGGAAGATACAACAGGAACAACAACTTCACATAGCCAATGAAAACTTACGACTTAAGACAAAGAAGATAGAAGACAACAGACAACATGCAGAACTAAGCATACCTAAGATACACTTAGCTTTTTCTAATATTGAGACATCAATGAGTTCCTAACTTGTCACAACAGATACATAGCCATCTACAGACTTAGAGACACCAACACGAAATGTCAGCTGGGTCAAGTCCTACAGGGCGAGGATTCAAGGGTGTTTGTAGACCTGACTCATGAACTCATGATCCCATCATGACTTTCAATGATGTTAGAACAGGACTGATGCAGACTTTTCAGTGTACAATGGAAGGATTCCACAAATGGTTCAGACATTTGACGCCAAGGACCAGAGATGTGATGCCAGGTTACAGAGCTTGCCTGCGACATTACTTAGGTGGATCGATCTTACCTAATACTTTTAATGGACTGTTGGGTCTTCAGTGATCAATTCATACACCGGATACCACACATAATGGATTTACTTGAGATGTAGACTGCCAAAAACAAATCCTCATACTAACCAACTCACTAACATCACTAGAATGTTTAATAATCCATTTCTCTCAATCAAACATGTATCATGAACAATATAATCACTGAACTCACCAAGCTCCAGGTATAAGATATTAAAACAAAACTAATGTGGATCCCCAGCCACTGCAATATAGCGGGAAACGAAAAAGCAAACAAGGGAGCAAAGTTTGAGAAATATATGGCAAACACCTTAAAACACCACTTCGCATAACAGATATACACTAAAAAATCACCAGCATATTTAGGAAAAGGCACACTCCACCCCCACCACTACTCATAAAAATCAAATGCACCAACCATGTCCGAGCACTCAGCAGACTCAGACTAACTCCACACTATACATCCATAAGCCAAAACTATCAACCTACAACATGCACCACCTTTGCAGAACGACAACACCGTATAACTCTTCCTTTCACACTGCACTTCCCACCAAGATTACAGGGAAATAATAAAAATATCAGTCACCATACTACAGCTACCTTCCACCACTATCCTGCTTTCCCACCCAAGGAAAAGAAGTTATGATCCACTAGCACTCTTCCTATTGAAAATAAACACATTATACCTGCTATAAAACAAAAAAATTCTAATACACCCCCACTAGAAACACCCTCACCTCATCCACCTTGAGCCAAAGCTACCTACCCACCACAACAACACCCAACTCCACAAAAAAGCTACAGTTACTCCACCCCTATTAACGAACACACCCCATCCACCTTGAGCAAAAGCTACCCACCCACAAACTAGAAACCAGCACATTACACCATCCTAAACAAAAAATTAAATTGCACATACACTCCTCCTACTTGGAACAAATGCTACACCCACCCTAAACCCAAACCCACCCATATACACTCATAATTGGAAACAATCACTATATTCACCATAAAACAGGCAATCTTAAAATAAAAGACAGCTCTCCAAATACACTCACAAGTGGAAATAAACACTGTATTCTCCATAAAACAAAGAGGCAATCTTAAAATAAAAGGCAGCTCTCCACAAACACCAGTCAAGCCTGGAACCGAAGACAGTTGCAACCCAGTTGAAATTACTGTCAGAGTCTCAAAGTCAGTGACAAATCAATCGCCTGCAGTCCTTCAATGGTGCGAAACTGAACTACATAAAAAATATAGAAATAAAAATAATTTTAATAAAATTTGGAAAAATGAGTACAACATTAGAGCCAGCACCGAGCATGCACAAGAGTGAAACGAAGCACTATCCCTCTCTGCCACCCACCCTGAATACTTGTGAGGGGAGGCAGTCCCACTGGAGCACTAGAGATCAGATAAGATCTGATGATGATGTGATCAACGAAAGCTCGAGTGGTGACGTTAAGCTTGTAATTGTAACCACCACCACGACCGTTCAATGATATTTAAAACAAGAAATTTATAGGCCTTATAGCTCAGTCGTTCATGAATTCCTTCTCTAAGACCACACAAACAGGCACATGTATGTTTTTTTAATTGTTTATTCCATGGATTTTCTTTTTGTTATGGGAGTAGTGTCTATTATCTTGGGACCTTTTCTTATAGCATTTTACCAATTTAATTCATATGGCAAAAGTTTGCTTGAAAATATTGTCTCTGGATTTTGGACTCTTCCTCCTTTCTTATCGTTTTACTACAGTATTTCCCTTTTGCCTTTTTTATTTGCTTTCATCTGGTGACTATTTCCTTTTGTGTTAGAACTATTTTCTTGCAACTTGAACTATATTATGTTGTCATTGAATAGTAGCTGGGTTGGAATTGATACCTTTATCGTAAGCGTTTAATTTGTTAGACAGTTTCCTTAAATCTTGGAACTATTTTTTGTGTCTTCTTACAATATTTTATCTTGAAACTATGTTACTATATAAAGCCATGACTCAGTTTAGCAACTTATAGCGCGAAAGCGGCGGAAGCCGGAAGCACCCCCTACACTCAATCAATCAATCAAATAGCAACTTATAGCTCCGCTAGAAAGAAATAAGCATTTTATTTGGGGTAAAACAAATCATTACATTAACTAGGTTACTCTCAGAAAGTAACCACGTTCATAATGGTAAGTTTATTTTTATTTGTGCATCGGCAATTGATAGGTTTGTTGTTAAAAGGGCAAACACACACTAGGTCATCACAGCAGTCTTCAAACATGGCGAGTGGAAGGCAGAAATCGTATAGATAGCGACAAGTCGCCTGTTTGCGAGATCTTCCCAAAACTTGCATTCTGTCAACAAAAGTACAAAGGCAGAAATTTAGCCATGTAGGGTATCAATAGTGTACTGTGTAAAGCACACACGTATGCACGCACACCTGCTCATAAAAGGATGATAGAGGGTTAAATATCTAAATAAATTGACTCTGGCATAAACACATTTAAAGAATAGGTCAACTATTTAAATAAATAAAGATCGACAATACTCCACTAAATTTATTAAACCTTTCTCGCTTGCGTCGATTTCGCACTAGACACAGAGAAATACTTTGAGAACTGAAGTGTTGAAAACGTTTCATTTTTTTTAGGTGGGAGGGGAAGGATCCGAAGAAAGAAGCGCCAATAGGAAATGATCACGTGGATGAAACAGCAGCACAAGTCCGATTTTTTAGACCGTTACCCCGTCATCCATGCTGGCTGGTTGTCACAGGAAATGAGGGACAGAAATTATATTTTATTTCATTTTAAAAAACCGCTAACAAAACTAGTTGAAGTAATCCGAGTTTTGTTATTTTTCGTATGTAGCATGTAATTCCAGTAACGGTCACCTAAGATCTCTTTAGTAGACAGACGTTCGTGACGCAGTGTGTGTTAATTATCATATTGAATATATATATTAGTTTATGAAGAATATGTATATTAAATAAATTGGGACAACTGCGCACTACGGTCACATGTTGTTGACGAGAGAAATGGCCAGTGCGCATTAGAATTGACCACAGAAAAGCGTGCATCACGATTACCACTATATATCCAAGGCAAAAATCGTGTCACAGGACATAGCTTCTGGAAGTTTTGGAAACCTTCAGTGAAAGCTATATAAGAGGCAAAATGAAGACTTTATTCTCAATGTTGAAAACGTCGATTCGTCTGAAGCCAGTCTAACTTCACGTATGAATTATCTCATGTACAGAGATTTCATAAAGGAAAGCTGCAATAATCTCTTTCCATCCGTTTTCCATCCGTCTGATGCCATATATTGAGTAACGAGGCAAAATTACTCAGTATAACTTTTGGCAAAGTGGAAAGTTCACTGTCAAGAAAAACCCATGCATGCGACGCTGGTTGTATGCAGTTAACGACACGAGGGACCAATTTTGTCTTCCCCCGTCTGAGTTCGTTTGGCAGTCTATCCCGCAAATTGAGAGGCTAGCACCGAGATTTTCTTACAGATATACGGATTTCTACACTCAATGTAATGCGACGACACATCCCACTGGACGACTCCACCCGATAATGCTAAACGTCGTTGGGGTGTCCGTTTCCACGACAACCGGTACAACGATAATTATCGACGCTGACACCAGTCAGCTAAATTTCAGATTTCTCCCCAGTGATAATCTGAAAGTGGTGCCTAGATTCTGCAGAATCTTCACCTGTAATGCGACGCCTCAATTGCGTCCTATCTTCACTTTGAAGTGCCGCTTATAAGTGACGTGTGAGCTTACGTCATCTCCTTGGAACTCTGACATTAATAGTGAGTAATAATTAGCACGGCTAACGCGCACATACTTAAACTCTAGGACTCGAAGAAAATGAACACTATTATATCGTTTGCAAAATAAGAACTTTAATGTTAAAAGTAATGCTTATTTTACATGTGAACTATTGTTAAAGCGGCCCCATTTGCCGCATAAGAATTGTGTAATTAATCTTTATTTTATATTTTGAATTTCATCATT